>JAMXBB010000011.1:22482946-22609662 GCA_024138015.1 Lumnitzera littorea
GGGGTAGGGCCTGTGTTGAGAATAGCTTACGTAATCACTCCGATACTAAAGTTAGTGAAGTATTCGAGAGAAAGTGTCTAGGAATATTAGGTTAAGTGTTCGTAATGTGTAGAGAGTTCCTATGGAGGCCATTTTCTCGTATTTACTAGCCTTTCTCTAATAATTGTAATAGCTAGCAGTTGATTTGTTAATGATATGTGACATTCCCTATTTTTGGCCTTGTAAGAATTGTGGAGAGAAATAAGCAAATGGATAGTTGTTGTTTGGAAACAGTTAAGTTGTTCCTATATTTGAGTATTTTGATCTTGATGGACTAAGCCTTGATAATTGGGCTTTTCAAACACTAATCAAAGAGTAGGCATTGAGTTGTGAAAGCTTTGATAAGAGGTCGGCATGGTGGTAATCAAATGGTTAGTTATAATGGTGGTCACTTAAAGGCATGACTTCTTAAACAATTTTCAGATTGCATATTGTAGGTTAGCATATAGCTGAGTGCTTAGTTGAAGGGATGAAAACTCATTGTCAACATTTGCCCCCTGACTTCTATCGAGTATGGGAGTAGCATCTTAGTCGAATCCTTATATTAGCCAAGAAAGCAAGTGATCGTGTAATGGTCATACTTATGCTATGATTTAAAATATCATGATTACTAAACATGGGTAAATTATGTTATTAATAAGGGTACTATGCTATTTAAGCCAAATTATCTTTAAAAAAGAAAAAGGTGAAACTCTAAGCAAAGAGTCACAGCTTTTTGTTTTCTCTTCCCTAAAAATGGCATGACAATTGTCTTGTCCATAATCATCCCCTTTACACACTCAGTAACTATCAATAAGATTGTAGCCATCGGATTACTATGAGTTATATGTGTCCTCTGTTGAGCTCAATTCAAACCAAATCAATTTGATTTCTTGAAAACTACCATTTTCCCTTATTATAAAAGCTCTAAAGTCTCTTCTCTGTTTTTCCTTTCACATTTTTACGATTCTCACAAACACTTCATTGCAAACTGCAAAATTCCTCCTTCTTTCAAGCTCAAATCCTTGTGCTTGATTCTTACAATTTTTTTAAAAACTAAGGTATGGCGAGAACTAGGATAGTTAGTTCTCCTTTTCCAAAGCCACATCGTCCCTTCGACCCTCCCCCCTTGCTTTTCAAGAAAATAAGGTGATGGAATTGGCATCTTTTAGTAGTTTAGATGGCTTGGCTTCAAGTTGTAGTAGTGCAATTGAAAAATATGATAAACTTGCCCTTTGATGCCCTTTTGTAGGATGTATATCGTGATGACAGAGAAAGTAACAAGCATGCAATTTACTTATATAATGACTTTTTGTTTGATTTGTGGGCTCTCAATAGGATTTCAAGTTGTGTTGATAAGTACTTAGTATCAAAGTACGAACCTTTTATGTCTAAGTTCTCAGAGGAATGGAATTTGACAAAACCTAGAGTAGATGAGAGGGTTTGTTTTTTGGTAAAGAACGAATTCTGTGTTAATTTGAAGTATTTCAAATTTGGTTTGCATTTGTCATTTTTTGAATTTTAGAAGGCCTTTTTCAATTATTTATATGTAGCATTGAGTATGTTTTCTTTGAACACTAATATGATTCTAATAAATTTCGAAATAGTTTGTGAAGAAAGTGAGGCTAAATGTATAGTGGAGTTATTTAGGTACTTTTATACAATTAAGTAGCTAAGTGATCGATGGTTCTAAGATGATGCTTGGTACAAGAGAAATTTTTTAATTGGTTTGGATTTGAAAAACCACGATTGGCATGATTTGAAATTTACTTCAATTATACAATGCAGCTTGCCTTGCTTTTCAGGTGGGATGATATTACGGACCAATCGAAAGATAGACTTGAAGTTTTCTAGTCTTTGTTTAGTCTATAAGTCTTAGTCTGTGCTCGTGAGTCCTTGTTTTTTTTTTTTTTTCGCTCGTGGCAAGGAGTCATAGTTTGATTTATTGGGCATAAGTGGCAATAAAGTAGTGTCATATATTTTATTTTGACGCGGTTTCTCTACTTTTAACGTGTGGATAACGTTGATATTTTAATATTAATATTCAATTGATCATAGGTATGTTTTTACACACAAGCAACGGTACTTATCAAACCTTCTTATGCCAACACCTATATTTATTTATTTATTTTGACTGGTAACATCTATGATTATTGATGTGGTTTGGTTTGAATTGAGTGCATCATTTTGTTTTCTTTTTTCCCCTATGTGGATTCAATGGTGAATGTGCAAATGAATCGCCCACTCAAGACAATAGGGACTGCATTCGACTAATGCATTTGTATGTCCAACAGGCATGCTACATGTTTAATAAATTTTAAGAACCTAAAGAACTTGTTGGCATGAAGATTCATGATCTGAACTTTATTTTCAGCTGTTTAGTGCTTAAAAGTCAGTAGATAATGATTTTTAGAGAGTGTTATTTCCATTCTAATACTGGTGCAGAATAAGATCGCAATAATTTTTCGTAACATTCATTCATACCGTTCAACATTTTCCTTTAAGAAATTGATGTTTCCTATATGGGTTGTATAATTTTGTGAAAGCTATATATTATTTATATCAATATTTTATGAATCACCATTCTATTTTGAGAAGAATTTGAAGAAGCATGAAATCACGGATCCTAATTTAATTTAATTCCTTAGAATTGATATAAAATTATTTGCTACTTTGATATAAATTATCAAACATTAAGATGGAGGCTGTTAAATATGCATTATTGAAAATCATCAAAGCAGTCTTGAAGTTGTATCGTCAATGGGATTATTCATTTTTGAGGAATGATGTTGCTATTCTCCCTTTATTTCTTATTTAATCTCTATTATGGCGTTTAGTTAATTTTTCACTCCGGTATATTTTCGAGAAGAATTTGAACGAGCACCAAATCATAAACCGTTGTTTAATTTAATTCCTTAGAAGTGATATAAAATTATTTGCTACTTTGATATAGATTAACAAACATTATGATGGAGATTGTCAAATATGCATTCTTGAAAATCATTAATGTAATCTCGAAGTTGTATCATCACTTGAGTTATTCATTTTGGGGGAAAGAAGTTGTCATTCTTCCCTTATTTCTTAGATAACCTCTATTATGGTGTTTAGTTGATTTTTTGCTCTTGTAATAGCCATTTTTTTTAGGAATTTTAATTCTTAAAATTTAAGAATGGGCATTCTTAGACTCCATCCATGAATTACAATTCTTAGATGATATGTTTATGTTTCTTCCCACAACACCCTCATACAAACTCAACTAGTGTCATCTTCTTTATCATACTACTCCAACGCCTCTCTCTTCCCTTCTCTCCATCATTGCTATCAATTCACTACAAAATCAAATGTTGTTAGCATCTGTCTACCCAATTCACCCATTGCCATCTTAGTTCACCCATCATCAAATCAAAAAAGTTTCAAGCTTTCTCTCTCCAAACTCCAACAACTCTTCCTCAATGCTCCTTCAAAGATTTGTACTTACTAAAGACCTAACTCACATTTTCCTTCTCTGTTTCTCATCCTCTTCTTCTTTTGCATTTTCTCATCTATTTCCCTTCTTCTACGACTCTTCGTTAAACTCCCATTTTGTCCTTCTAAACTCCGACGACCCTCTATTATTTTTTCCTTCAAAGACCTATACTTAACAAATACAAATTGGAAAAATGGTAGCAAACTTTGATTATTAAGTAACAACATGCTCCGATTTTAGGGTTTCAAGTTTCGAACTTGTAAGAAGGAGACATGTGCAATATTCTTGTTAGGCCCATTCTTTTTATCTATTCTTTTGTTTCTTCACTTTTTATTTTATTTTATTATTCAATTAAATAAGAGTATTTTAGGTATTTTATTTTGTATTCATGTCTCCCCTATTAAATTCTATGAAGTGAACAATGTTTTATTAATTCCATTACACTTAACTAAACATAATAATATCTATTCACAACTCCATATTCCATTCTTTAATAATTGTAGTTTTGTTCCCCCCTTATCTACCCACAATTCATTGTACCTATAACTGTACGAGAGTTGGTTATGGACAAAATTGCGAGGGTTTGATTCATTAACAATTACCATATTAATTAAATGTGCTTCTTGTCATTCTTTCGATGACTGGCCTAAGGACCAAGCTTAAACATTGGAGTCTAGAGAGAAATGTACAACTAACAAAATATATGTATATATATTGTAATAAAGATGTTATATGTCAATTTATAAGCATATAATAACCATTAAATCATAAATACTAGCTTATACATGTGTATATATGGACTATTATGTACTTCTTGGAGAAAGATACATATATGTATAAAGAATAAATATTGGTAGGAAATTATTGGAAAACGTGTAAATATATATAATGTTGATTTTATTAATATTTATACCATTATTACAAGATATAAAGGCTTAGTTCTTTAAAGTAAAGCCCATTTTACCATGCTAATACTGTTTTCATCATTTCTAAGTTCATTTACTTGAAACAATGCTTATTTCACTATATCAACATAATTTTCACCAATTTATAGCTAATTTCCTCAAAGCAGGGTTTATTTATCACATTATCATCATTTCAAGACTTATTTCCTCGATATAAGACTTGTTTCATCATACTAATAATTGATTTCTTCATTTGTTAACTCATTTCCTCTAAGGCTCATGTTACTATACTTACACATTTTTCACGAAAGATTAGGTTTTAATTATTTCATAATTTCATGGTCCATTTCCTTTAGTAAAGACATATTTAACCACATTAATACCGTTTTCATCATTTCAATACCAATTCCCTTGAAGAAAGGTTTATTTCATCATAATAATACATTTTCATCATTTTGCAGCTTATTTTCTCAAAATATTGTTCATTTCATCATACTAATGTTATTTTCATAATATTTAAGCTTATTTTCAAGAAGTATACTATCATCGTTTTCAACATTTGGAGGGATTTTACCATTTTACTATATGAAGGTTCAATTCCTTAATACAAGGTTCATTTCATCACACAAACACCTTTTTCATTATAGGAGTGATTTTAACTATTTCACCAGTACAAGACTCATTTCCTTTGTTAAGCTTATTTCAACATACTAACAATGATTTTCACCAATAGAAGGCTATTTCCTTCAAGTAAGGCTTATCTTACCACATTGATGCCCTAATCACTATATGTAAGGTTTCTACTATTTCATTATTTCAAACCTCAATTTCTCAAATCAAGGTTCATTTCACTATACTAATATTGCCTTCACCATTTAACATCTCATTTCATTAAAAAAAGACACATTTTATCATGATAACACCATTTTCATCATTTTAAGTCTTATTTCCATAAAATATGCCTAATTTCACCATACTAATGTTGTTCCATAATTGAAGGCTTACTTTCAATAAGAAAGGTTTAATTCACCATACTATCAACCCTTGGACCATAAGGAGTTATTTTACTATTTCCTGGAATTAGGTCGTAGTTCCTCCATGTAAGGCTTCTTTCAACATACGAATATGATTTTATAAGGAATGGTTTTTACTATTTCTCAATTTTAGGGCTCATTTTCTTCAATGTAAGGTTTTGTTTACTATGCTATTAACGATTTTCACTATTTAAGGCCTATTACTCTAAGTAAAGCTCTTTTCACCACACTAATATCTTTCAATATTTCATGGCCTAATGCTTTGAATCAAGCCTCTTTCGCTATACTAACATTGTTTTCACCATTTCAAATCTTATTTCCTTAGAGAAAGACTCAATTAATCAAAATAACACCATTTTCACCATTTCAGGTCTCATTTCGTTAATGAAAGGCTCATTTCATCATAATGACACTATTTTCACCATTTCAAGGCTTACTTCTACAAAATATGGCTAATTTCATCATATAGGTATCGTTTCCATAATTCGAAGGCTATTTTCTAAAAGTAGGGTTTATTTCACCCTACTATCTACCTTTTGACTCTAAGGATTGCTTTTACCAGGTTCTTAGAGTGAAGTTTTCATCCCTTGATGTAAGGTTCATTTCACAACTCAAACCCCATTTAGACCATAGGGAATGTTTTTATTATTTTACCATTTTAAGGTTTATTTTCACAATACAATGCCTATTTCACCACATAAACAATGGCTTTTACCATTTGTAAGCCCATTTTCTTCAAGTAGGGTCATTTCACCATATCTACGCCTTTTTCACCAAAGTTATGACTTCTATTACTCTATCATTTTATGGCTCACTTCCTCGAATCGAGGCTCATTTCATCATACTAACACCATTATCACTATTTCAAAGCTAATTTCCTTGAAGAAAGACTCATTTCACCATAATAATACCTTTTCGCTATTTTAATATTAATTTCCTCAAAGAAAGGCTTATTTCAAGATAATAACACCTTTTTCATTATCTTAAAACCCATTTTCTCGAAATAAGGCTTATTTTATGAGAGAATTATGACGAAAAGGATTAACATTTAAGGGTAAATTTAAATAAGGGATTGACATTTCAAAATTTACAAAGAAGGGATCAACATTTCGAAAAGTTAAAATAAGGGATCAACATTTCATAAAGAAATTCAAATAAATTATTCATAATAGCCAATCCTTAAAATTATTTGAACTACTTTATGAAATGTTAATCTTTTTTTTAGACTTTTTAAAATGTCAATTTCTTATTTAAACCACTTTATACAATATTGCTCTATTTCATTATAATTCTGTATTGCGCCACCACCCACCCCCACCTTTACCCCTCAATCCACATTTCACCATATTGACACCTTTTGTATAATTTCAAGGTTAATTTATGAGAGGTACGGGTCTTTTCATCATATCGTCACCTTTTTCATCATAGGGAGTAATTTTATTGTTTCATCGTATGAAGGTTCAATTCCTCTAAGCAATACTCATTTTTCCATACTAAAACTTCTTTTCATTGTAAGGTCTACTTTCACTTGTTTCACCATTTTAATACTTATTTCCTCAAATCAATTATCATTTCACCAAACTAATGCTATTTTCACCATATCAACTTTGATTTCCGCGAGGCATAACTCATTTCAACATATAATGTTGTTTTCACCATTGAAAAACTTATTTCCTTTAAGTAAGGCTTACTTCATTATGTTAAACCATTTTCAACAAAAGGGGAGATTTTACTATTTTAACATATGGAGGCTCAATTCTTTGAAGTAAGGTTCATTTCATCATACTAATACCATTATTACTATTTCTAAGCTCATTTCCTTAAGGCAAGCTTATCTTACTATAAAAAGATATCCTCTCACCATAGAACATCATTTTCACAATTTTAGAGCTCATTTCCTCAAAGCAAAGTTTATTTCATCATATTATCACCATTTTCACAATTTCAAGGTTTATCCTCAAAAAACGCTCATTCACCATACTAATGCCTATTTCACCACACTAACATCTTTTTTTACCATTTGACTACATATTTACCTAAAGTAAGTACATTTCATCCAACTATCACCTTTTCCACCATAGGTAAGGATCTTACCATTTCATTATAAGAATGGTTGGTGATGATACCTATTTTTTACTTGGCCTAGGGCCTAGTTTCAGTTAAGGTTGTCAAACTCGTGATTCTATGTAAAATTGCTAAAGGGTTAGTAAAATCGAAATATAAAATCGAAATGTAGAAATGTAAGTTTCTATAAATTATGTAAAATAGCTTTAAAAAACTATAGAGATGCTTATAATAGTTATTCAAAACATAAAAAACATAATGGAAATATAAAAATGAAGAGATTAATTTTTTTTTCATAAAAACTTTTAATAATATATAATTAAACATATATAGAAGAATAACAAATAAAGTCGAAACTAAACATTTTCTATTATTTTCTTTTGAAAAAAAAATGAACTAAAGGGAATCAAATATTTCAACTCATTTTAAATTATTGATGGTGTAAACTGAATTATATAGTTTTTCTTATAATCTTTGCTATTAGAGTTAAAACTTGAGTACTATGAACATAAAATAAGAGAAAAAAAGAAAAAAAAAAAGTAAAATAGGATAGAAAAGATGATGTAATGCCTTGATAGTTAATGGCTTATGAAAGTTTAGTTGTATTTTTTTATTTAATAGCTATTCAACTTAGATATATAGAATCGGTAAATTCGATAAAAAACGTAAATTTCTGCTAAGTTTACATGTAAACTCGATTAGAAACATAAGTTTCTATATTAAAAATAGTTTATACAAGAGTTAACTCGGAAGGACTTCCTAAAACCATAAACTCATAAAATCTCATGAGTAGAATCACAATTTTGACAACTATAGTTCCAACAAAGGCCTTAAGACCCTTAAAGGGATCGCCATCCCTCTTCTTTCCTCCTAACCTCTATGTGTCCGGGATTACTTGAACTCCTTCCTCACTCGAGACCCCAAGAGTGATGCATAGGGAGCTATCCTCTCGAGGTCCTTCATAAGCTGCCATTGAACATAATGTTAGAACCCTCTCTAAGGAATGAAGATTACTGCTACAAACTAACCAAGCTCAAGGTGTAAGGAACCTTACTTTCTGTCCGTCCGAGCTTAGCTAGTTGAGATGTCTTTAACCACATGAGCCTCCTTGATGTTTGGCTTCCTATAGATGAGGCATTCAATCTGCTAAACCTAGATCTACGGTCTTTTCGCTAGATACTCTGCTCTAAGCTCATTAGTTGCCATCTAGCATCCGTGGTATGTCCAATCCGTCCGACATCCCTTAAGGATGTCAGACTTACCATCCATAGATGTAGCTGCCTATGTGGTTATGGTCAACCAGCCTCTAAAGCCATCATGTCAACTTTACATAGCATGTTCCCCCTATCGGTTACCGGTATGAATGAACCCTGACTTGATACATGTCTAAGTAGTCGTACTTTTACCTAATATAAATAGCAAAAGGAAGCTAACAAGTAAAAGATTGGATCCCCTCTCTCCCACTTCTAAATTGAGTACACCTTCTACTTACATCAAACACTACCTATACGGGATCTTAGTGTTTGACCTCCATCGCTTTCCTTTTTCTTTGTCCTCTTAGCTGACTTGAGTGTTGTAAGGCCCTCATAGATCCACTCATCAGAGGCTTTCTTGCTTGTTACTAAGCATGAGGAGCCCATCAAACCTAGTTCCCATTAAGACCCATTTGACATTTTTCATTGAAGTTGGTCTAAACACCAACACTTATTGATCCACCCACTAGAGGCTTTTTTGTACGTTACCAAGTACGGGGAGCCCATCAAACCCATTTCCAATCAAGATCCATTTGACATTATTCATTGAAGTTGGTTACCAACACTTGGTTTCTCAATATAAGGCTCATTTCACCATATTAATATTGTTTTCACTATAGGTATGACTTATACCATTTCATCTTTTCAAAACTTATTTCCTTGGTTCAAGACTATTCTCACCACATGAACACTATATTCAACATAGAGAGATCTTTATCATTTTACCATTTTTAGGCTCATTTTATTGGAACTGTGGTTCATTTCACAACTTTTAACACTATTCTTTATCATTTCAAGCCTCATTTCTTTGAGGCAAAGCTCATTTCACCAATAACATCCATTTTCTTCATAGGGAATGCTTTCAGTGTTTCACCATTTTCCTTAAAACAAGTCTTATTTGACCATAATGGTAACGTCATTTTCAACATTTCAAAATTAATTTTCTCTTCAAAAAGAAAAGTTAATTTCTTCAAAGTAAAACTTGTTTCACTAAACTAACATCCCTTTTCAATATTCACTACGTGGAAGGATTTTTGTATTTCACCATTACTAATTTATGTTGTTTATATCAAAACAAGTATATATAGATTTAAATATATTCCCTATATAATAAAACTATAATTCATATCTTTGTATCAATTTTGGCATAAGATAAAAGGAATATGAATAAATATATCAATTTTTGTCATATTTTATCAAAGATGAAGGGAAGAAAAGAAAAATGGATACTAGATGTAATTGGAAGTTTGATGTAATGAACTCTAATGAGTCATTTACTTAGAGTTAATTAGAGGTGTGTAAACGAGTTAAACGGGCTAATCCGGCCCAGCCTACTTTAGCTCGCAGGTTAAACAAGCCGAGCTCGTTTGGCTTACTTTTAAACGGGTCAAAAAATATTGGTCATAACATGCTTAAAAAGCGGGTTAAACAAGCCATGGGCTAAAGGCATAAATGTATTAAATGGGCCGATCCAAACTAGCCCATTTTGGCTTACAGGTTAAATGAGTTAGGCTAATTTGGCCCGCTTTTAAATGAATTAAAAAATTTTGGCCCTAATCCGTTTTAAAAGCAAGTTAAACGGGTCGGCTTATAGGCCGAAGCTTACTTACACACCTCTAGAGGTAATAGAGATGGAATATAATAATTGTTCCCTCTCATTTTCTTTTTTCAACTATGTTTACTTAAATTTTATTCAAGCTATTTTGATTCCTAGTGTCATATATATTCCTTTTGTAGAGGGAATAGATAATACCTTTCAAAAGTGGAAAATTTTTATTCCCCATATAGAACAAAGTAAAAAGTTCTAAGCAATTTAACTATTATACCCCACTTAAAAGTTAAGTTAATGAAATTACCCATTGTCTAATAGTATATTAGATTATAACTAGAACATGTATTATCTATTTATTGGCTACACATGTAACATATACATATAACATGTAATATATATATATAACATTACATTAATAAAACATATGTAAATATATAATTTATTGAAGTGTAATACATAGAAGACACAAATATAACATATAGATTATATAAATATAATATATAATATAATTATAGATTTTATTACATAATGCATATAACATATAGATTGTATATGTAACTTGTACTTATAGATATAACGTTATATACAATAATATTCAAATTATATATTATTATAATATATAACGTATATATAAACATATAATCCATTTATTTGTCACGTATAACACCCTTAACATATAGATTATGTATATAGCATGTACATATAACATTATATATAAAACATATTAAATTATTTGGAACGTCATGTTTTATGGGGATATCGAATGTTAATCGTTTTTGCTTTGCAATCGAAAATTTTACTTATCATTATCCCATAAATTTGGCTTCATGAAATTCTAGCTAATGTTATCATTGCCGCACTATTGCACCTCAATTCCATTACCTCTTGTAAACCGTTGTTCTCTATATTATATATATATATATATATATATATATATGAGTANTTGTCACATATAACACCCTTAACATATAGATTATGCATATAACATGTACATATAACATTATATATAAAACATAATAACTTATTTACATCGTCATGTCTTATTGGGATATCAAATGTTAATCGTTATTTTGTACTTATCATTATCCCATAAATTTGGCTTCATGATATTCTTGCTAATGTTATCTAATGTTATCATTGTCACACTATTGCACCTCAATTCCATTACCTCTTGCAAACCGCTGTTCTCTAGATTATATATATATATATATATATATATATTTGAGTATGTACATGAATATAATATATAGATTTCATGTATATGTATTTTATATATATAAGTTAAATAACTTTTTGGTTAGTACCTAAATGGGAAAAGAAGGGCAATTTGATACATTTGATTATATGATTAGTTTAATACTCCTATGAAGTAAATAATGGAATAAGCTTTCACTATAATAGAAAGTTATAGGGAGTAAAAAAATAATGGAAATTCTTGACCTATTCCTCATAATAGTTGTTTCCAAGAAATAAGTTTCTATTGCCTATCTTTTTAATCCTAAAAGTATACGAGCCATGAAATGCAATATTCGCATTTAGACATTTTGATGCATGCTAGTGAGATATGTCAATTAACTAATTCTTCAGCGTGTCTTAGAAAATTATATAATCTAATATAAAATTACACTTTCATAACATGTGTTAATTAATTCAATTTCTTCTACGTATCTTAAAAAATAACTAATAGATTATTTGGTATCACTTCTATTGAAAATAATAATGGTAATAATAAAACTTGAAGTTTGAAGTATATGTTGCCAAACATGAAGTAATACATATATATTATATTTATATATGTATGCATGCATATGTATATTATTTTTCTCCATTGCATGAAGTCATGGTCAAGTTGCCCATTTCATTTGTTACAAAGTTTCATAAGCTGCTGGGAGGAAAAAAAAAAAAAAGAAAAGAAAGAAGAAAAATAAAGTTTCAATCACCAAAATCCATTTGGTGACAATAGTATTTGTTAATACGAAGATGTTAACACTGGCAACTACTAGTAAATTAATTAAGAGACTGTCCTATCAAAAATATGCATGAGATTGTAGAGAAATTTACTAGGAAAATACATAAAATCCCTCTAAATTTTTACTTAAGTGTGGTTTGACCCTTTAAATTTTCAAAGTGTGATTTTTGGCCTCCTAAACTTTTATAAATTGGCAAATGATCCCCATAACCTTCTTAAAATTTGATTTTGGTATGTAAATACCCCTTAAACTTTGATTTTGGTATATAAACACCTCTTAAACTTTGATTTTGATGTATAAATACCCCCTAAACATAAAGGTTATTTTTAACCTAAAAGGTTGTTTATCAATTTATAAAAACTTAGCAAGCCAAAAATCACACTTTGAAAGATCAAAGGGTCAAACCACACCTAAGTAAAAGTTTAGGGGGATTACATGCAATCTCCCCAAAATTTATTATACACGTAATATTTTAGAGTTATTTTGCCCTATGGACTTTGCATAATTCTGCAATTAAAACACTATTAGCCCAACATATTAGCCTTAGCAATAACTTTGAATTAAGCCCATTAGTCCACATAAGTCCTCATTTAACTATGCATAGCTCATGTACCTTAACATGTGCTAGTCTGACAAAACCTACTTTACTTTATCCTAAGAGCATAGAGATAAAGACCAAATATGTGCTTCAAAAAGTTTAACCTTAATTTAGTAATTATGTGTGACATTATTATTCAAACACTTCATTCATTATATTTAATGGAATTCTACAGCACCACTTTCATCATCTTTAGCATTTTTCATACAACAACCATGTTTTAGAGTATTATGTTCAATTCCTTATCTCGCATCTTCTATTTTCTTTGCTCTATATAATGAAACTTAGACTCTGATTTTCCCTTACTTGTTTTTTAGAACATTAACATCGTTATATCACCTCGAATGCTTTCTTTCTAATCTTGTTTTTATAGTTATTAACTTTTACTTATTAATCAAATTTACTTTCCCCATTATATTATCTAATTATTGTCATCTATTTTATATTTATCTATATGTAAAATATACCACGTGCCGTCTCAAGATCTTTGTTGGTATGGATTGGACTTTGCACATTTAGTAAGCTTACAAGAGATAACACTATGAGGGGATGCTAGGGTGTTGTCCGGTATAACCACTTTGATACTTGTGTCAGTGAAGTATTTTGGAGAGCGAAGGATGTTTAGGAGCAGTAAATAAGCTTAAGTGTGTAAAGTATCAAGTAGTTCATCGTTAAGTGATGATTTAGTATTTATAGTGGAGTAACGTCAGTAGTTGGAGAGCGGTTAGTAGGCAGAGCCTTTTCTATAAGTATTGGTGAGTAACCATATGGTGTCTGATGTGTCTTACATATGTTGGAAGTGGTTGTTAACCTTATTCGGTGTCTTCTAACTGTTAGAGACCCTATTTAGCTAGCTAGGTAGGGCCTTGGGCTTGGGCTTAGAGCAGTTGGCCTTAAACTGCGAGGCACATCAGATTTGAATGGGCTTGAGGAGCTTATGTTTAAAAAGCCTTATCAACAATTGCCCCCCCTCCCCCCCTACCCCCCTTCCCCAACTCGATATAGTCTTGTTGCCAAAGTGAAAGCAAAGAGAAGGGGTATATGGGCTTCTCAAGTGTATGGTTGATCCAATATGGAAGCGCTTAAGTTTGTGTTGTCATACCGACGTAGCAAGGATGGAGGTCTAGGTCGGTGGAAGGTTGAGGTGATAATGTCTGAAGTAGTGAACGGTTGAGTTAAAGATGCTTACAGTAGTGAAGGATCGAAGCAAAGATGCTTGAGGTAGAGAAAAGCTAAGGTGAGACATCTAGACTAGCATGGGCCTGGTGGGTGCAGCATATCCAAATGGACTACCCTTTGGGTTAAGGTGACAACAAATATTCCGAAGTGAAGTGTTGATGACCCGACTAGAACAAAACCTTGGTTGGAAAGCTAAAGTAAGATACCTTTACGCCTAGCTAGGTGGTTGATCTTAAGGTGAGGAGTTTGGGGCCATAAGTAGGCGATCCAAGGCATTGAGTAAGTGTAGCTAAACTATCTCGCCATGGATTGAGTAAGCATGACTTACTTTATTTAAGACGTGGTGCTTCCAAGATTTCGACTTTATAGAAGTTGGAGGGACCTTGAGGAAACTTCTTGTAGAAGAAACTTTTAAAATTTTGAACTTATCACACTTATTTTCAATGCATTTAATGTGATGTGATAGGTGTCTTGTCATAGCAGACTAGCATATGGCTACATGCATTTTTCCTTTAAAATGCAACATTCGATCGAAGCTAGCTCCACATGTTTGCCTTGCAGCATTCTAAGGTATTTGTCCTTTTGCAAATCCCTATAACTACCTATGTGATTTCCAAGATACTTAGCCTATAAATACTACAATCGTGATAAGAGATTACTTTTCTGCAATTTCTCTATTCTAATACTGTGAAATTCTCTCTTTTGCATCGATCTTTTTTGTGAACATTTCGAAATCTACTCTTCTTCATCTTTTTTCACAATAATGTTGACTAACACAAGTGAGATGGATTCAGATTCGTCATAATACAAGATCACTGACTTTAAAACTATAGGGAGTGATCCCTCGCTATCTACAAAATGGGAGAGGATGAAGTCTCATCTTTGGTGTAACTTGATGACTCCACTATGATGGTAGTAGAGGCGTTGGATAAAGCAAGGCTCATTAACGCTATCCCTAAGGATGTGTACTTATATGCCCCTCCTGGCCTATCCTAGGGATTTGTTTAAGGTGCTTAGGACTGGCAAGGGCCTTAGTGGTCAGGTGAGTAAGAGTAAGCCCTTTGTGCTAAACTAGATCTTGAATAACTTCATTAACAATCCTTAGGTGGTAGATATGATTGCCATACAGGGATGAACAGGTGACTCTATTGTCAAGGAGGTGCTCTGCAGTGTTTGAGAAGTGCCTGGAGTTTGGGTAGTGCCCCCTCTAAGTAGCTTTAAGAAGGAGCTTTTTAGCTTTCATTGGTACAATCAGACATATGTCTCTTCTAATGTATAGAGGATGTTAAAGGCCTTTTAAGCACTTTGTGAGTACTTGATGATAAGGGCCAAAGCTTTTCAACTACTTTTATATGTGGAAAAGCATTTGGGAGGTGGGGGGATGTAGTCATATCTCCAACCTCGTCCTAAGATGAAATTATTTTGCAACCATATAGATTTTGTTAAAGGTTGGCAGGATGACTACGTGGTGGTCTAGTTGCCTGAAGAAGTAGATTTTGGGACGGGGTGGATTGAACTGGTCCAAATTGGGGCCTAAATGGAGCTTGGCCTAAGTGATATAGAGGCCATGCAAGAAATTTAAGCCTTTATGGCCCTTAGGCATGGCAAGGAAATAAATTCCGTAGAGATAGTGGGGAGATACTTCCAGCATTTGATCTCCGAGCTCTTCCTCAGCATGAAGAAGGCTGTAGTAAAGAAGTGAGTTGAAGGTATAGGTTCATTCTTTTTACGAACACCTTCGTCTGTTATGCTAGTGTAGAGATTCTTCGTTTAATGTCTCTTTTAATAAAATGGGGGACCCTCTTTGTCCATGTAGATTATGGTAGAGTTGGTGAATAGTAGTTGTTTGTATTTTCTTTTTGCTTCATTTTTTTGCTTCATTGTTTGTTTTGGTCCTTTATGGGGAAAAATTTGGTTGAAAGGGTTCCCCATCCCTTAGTAGATGAGCTGATGAGCCATTGGCAAGGTAAGTATAAGGCTTCCGACCTAAAAGGTAAGGCCATGCGGTCGAAGTCAAGGTTTAGGGAGACTAGCAGGGTTCAGTCAATGACTCTTCCTCAGGGGATTCCCATTAGTCCCCAAGTGGAGCCCCTAGCTATTAAGCTTGTAGGTGTAGCTCTTCTTTCCCCTGCCATCATCCCTACTTCCAAGCCCATTATCGTGGGGCATGCCTTCACTAGTGTTGACAAGCTATAAATAGAGATGCTTACCCCTCTTAGGGGAAGGGAGGAGGAGATGGTTGAGGTTGCTAACCCTTCTGAAGTAGTAAGGCAAAAAGGGAAGGCTCTTGAGACTTCTAAGGAAGCAACACTAACAACCATGAAACAAAGGCCTTTAGCGAAGGCACCCTTAAGTTAAGCAACTTGGTTTGAGTGGCTGACGGCTCACCCCTATAAGTGTATGGACGAACTTGGGGACGAATTTTTTGATATCGTCAACAAGTTCATGTTCTTGAGAATTGAGTAAGACTTATTCAAGGAGGTATCGTATGTTTCTCAGAATAAAGAACTCATTTGCCAAGCTTTCGAGGCTGAGATTAAGAGGGTCGGGGGAAAGCTCTTGAGGTCGAAGTGGGAGGTTTGGGCTAATGACTTTATGTTACGGTACTAGACTCTCAGCTACCAGGTCTTATTGGGGTCTTAGACCCCTAGCAATTGGGTTGTCCTTGAGGAGATGTTGAGGGAAGTTAAGGGCAATACAATGGAGATGGTAAGCCATTTAAGTACACTCATTTAGCAAGTAAGCCTTTACCCCTTAACATTGATGTGCTATACTCTTATCATTGAACTAAGCTCAATTTGTTTCTTAACAATACTACAGCTAAGTGTTGCTTTAACTAAGCAAGTATGATGTCACTTGGAAAGAGGTAAAGGGCTTTCGAGTGGAATTGTATAGACCTGAGAAGGACTTGTAGGAGGTAGAGTGCTTTACTAATAAGCATTTAGATAAGTTCTCTAAGGCTAACCAGTGCTTACATCACTCTTATGTGTAGGTGGCTAGGCTTCAGGGGAGATTGAAGGATGTGAAGCAGGAGAGAGAGGCTGTTAAAGGCGCTGCTAAGGAGGCTGACAACCTAAGGGCTTGACTCAATAATGAACAGAGGACTAAGGGCCATCTCTCTTAGAGATTGGATAAGGAGAAGGAGGCTAAGGCCCACTTTGAGAGAGAGAATGCTAAGCTAAAGGCATTAGTCTCCAAGTTATAGACTAAGTTAGTAATGAAGACATTCGAGTGTGACAGTGCCAAAGCTACATTGCAGGTGCTGATAGGTCTAAAAGTAGGAATGGAGTAGCAAATCTAATGGCTACAAGGAAGAGCTTTGGAGATAGAAGAGATTATCTTTAAAATGGAGAGTGGGGAGTTCCTCAACGATGGCATTGCAAAGAAAGCCGTTGCCGACTATCGAGTAATGGATGAGTGGTTAGATGAGTTAGAGGACTTGTCTATTGAATCTACTTGCTTTACGAGAAGAGAGGTGCTCTCAAGTTATTTGGACCTCTATTTAAGTTTCCTTGATTTTTTGGATTCCCCTAACTTTCAGGAGAAGAGGGAAGCCTAAGCATAGGCAAGAGAAGCCACTCTAGTAACTAACAAAGTCCAAGATACCCCTTTTACTATTAGGTCTGGGTAAGATGCTTCTATATCCACTTTTGCCTTAGTAGCTTAGCGGGAGGTTACCCCTAAGGTTGCTTCTCAAGGTGATCAAGGTCAGGGTGATCCTCTTACTAACTTTAGTTAGCAACCTTCAGCTTCTACTTCGACTTAAAGCTAACCTCCTCAAGGGGTAACAATGGATTGGCACTCTGTACAAATTGAAGCTTTAGATTTTTCACAATTGGAGGAGTTAGCTAAACCTAGTCAATAGTTATCTCCTCCTTTCCTTCTTATACTAGGTCAGGATGCCAACCTTAACTTTGTAAGCCCTATGTAATAAATAATACCTAAACTTGCTCATGTACCTTGTTATGTACTTTAGCTTCTTTTTTTTTTTTAACATTCTTCCTTGTTTGCTTAAATGGGAGTTCCTCTGTATAAGGGGTGTTTTCCTTTGTTAAGGTTATCTAAGGGGGTCGGGTCAGTGGTGTTTCGACCTGCCCAATAGATAGGAGTTCCTTTGTGTAAGGGTTATTTCCCCTTACTAAAGTTACTTAAGGGGGCTCGGTTGGTAGTGTTCCAACCTACCCAGTAGATGGAAGTTCTTTTGCAAGGGGTGTTTCCTCTTACTAAGGTTACCTAAGGGGGTTAGGTCGGTAGTGTTTTGACTTGCCTAATAAATGGGAGTTCCTTTGCAAAGGGTGTTTCCCCTTGCTAATGTTATGATAAAGGCATATTTTATTCACGTTTTAATGTGAGAATTAAATAGAATTATTATTGATTTTATAGAAATCATTTAGAATTGGTACTTCAGTATTTTCATTTGGACATTTCAGGTATTGGAGGATTTAGAGAGGAAATACGATCAATTTAAAGGAGTTTTAGCAAACGAATGAAGCCCGAAGTGAGCCATGACACGATTAGAATTGAAGACAGCCACCACCAGGTTGGCCTACACTGTACATCGGCTGCCTTAGATGTTTACGTCACTGGCATGGGAACCTACATTGCTAGCCTTCATAAAGAGAATGCCTTTCAAAAGCCAACCCTAATTTCTTTATAAATAGTCATGTGTTTTATAGTTTAGACGAGCTTTTTCATCTTCTTTAGAGTTAGAGAGTCTTAGAACAGTTAGTAGATTGTTTTTCAAGAATTCTTCTATAAAATTTCTTGAATTGTTGAGAAGACTTTGCTTTTGCTGTAGAGATCAATTTTGGAGTGTAATTGAAGTTTACTCTTTGCAATTATAGAATTGGTAATCTTTATTTTATTTATGCTTATGCAATTCTATGATTTATTCCTACTTTTGATCATGAACTTCTTTGTAAATTCAATTATTATTTGCGCTTTTGTTTTAATTTCCATGGTTGGTTAAGTTTATATGTGGGAATTAATGAAACCGTAAGTAGCTGAGATGAGAATTGTATTTATATTATAGGGTTAATAGATATATGGATGATTAGTGATTGCAATTTCTATGATTTCGATTATAATTATCAAAAACACTATTGATACGGGAGTTGATATAGGGTTTGTTAGAAATTCTTGATTAATTTGATTAACTAATGCGGAAGCAATGTTAATTGGATTAATTAGAAATTATCTAGAGATTAATAAGATGTTTTGCGATTAATTATTCACTAAAATATTAGGGATAATTAATTTAGGATATTAGACAATTATAGTATTAGGAGATGTATGATTATAATTTAGAGTCCACTATTTATTAGAGATATTGAAGTTGATTGATTAATTAAGGGTTAAGTTCTTAAATTTTAAGAAATAATAATTTCACTTGAATGACCACAGAGTTATAAATCTATATAACATGATAATAATTTGATTTGCATAACTAGGGTAGATTCTGTTTTCCTATAATTCTCAATTGATTGCTTGGTTTTAGATATTTTATCGTTATTTTATTTTCGATAGTTTTAGGGTAATTATTAGATTAGTTAAATTACTTTTGATTATCGAAATATTGATAAGAACTAGCATAAGATTAGTAATTTCTTAGTCCTTAAGAGATCGGCAACCTTACCCATTTTGTATTATTTGATTCTAACCCAGTATACTTACTGGAGTATTCATGATTTGTTTATATATAGTTTAAGCAAATTAGGTTACCCTAGGGGGGTTAAGTTGGTGGTGTTCTAACTTACCCAATAAGTGAGAGTTTCTTTATACAATGGGTGATTTCTCTTGCTGAGGGTACTTGAAGAAGGTCAAGTTAGTGGCGTTCTAACCTGTGGTCAAGTCAGTAAGTGGGTCTGTTCACCATTTAAAGGCCAGGACGATGTAAGAGAGAGAAGGAATTGCAGACAACTCATGCAAATGTAACTTTCATTCATTATTCTGAAATGATTTACATATTGATATACTAATTAAAGTAAATATAAGCCCCGTAGTTTTACATAATTATCCGAGTTGGTTTAAAGTATTAATGAAACTAACCCGATTGACATAGAAATGTTTAAGTAGGCTCGAGATATTAGATGATGACACCCTGTAGACTTAGATATTAGAAACAAAATAAAATAAAGAATAATATAGCTAAAATGGTGTAATTTAACTATATATGTATTATTTATTATAAACGCATCGAATATAATTCGTTAGTTTGTAAAAATTTAGAGACAAATTATATATATAATAAAAAAAATTATATGATACAAAATATATGTATATACATCATAAGTAATCATTATGTATAAATAAATACTTGTAATTAATTGAAATACCTGAAAATATGATAAATAACTAAAATAAGTAAGAAAAAATTATAATAAATTAACAAAAGTTTATAGAAATCACATGGGCAACTGGAATCAATGGTAATAAGCATGTAGATATTACAAGACAAGTGTAAGGCTTTGGGAGATTAAATTTCAAGCAAATAGAATAGTATAAAAGCTCTAATGTTAGGAGAGAGAGAGAGAGGGAGAAAAATCATTTTATACTCTGTATGTCCTATCTAAGATATCAAGAGGAGGGTGAATTGATATCTTTTGCAAAAACTAAAACTTTTTTGTATAAAAACAAAATCCCTCTTAATAGCTTAAATGACATGATAAGTAGTTAAAAATTGATTTTTTAACTTAAGCCATGAAAATAAAAACACAAATAGTAAAGGTTGGAAAGTAAATAAAGTAGGGAGAAAGAAGATCAGGCAATCAATTGATAGAGCTTTGGCCTTTTGTCTATTGCTCTCTTTTAGCTCCACCGTTGGAGACCTACTCCTCCTCATTAGTATCGTGCCCTTAGTAGAATCTTTTTAATAAACAAAGATCAATGAGAGATTACAAGGATAACCAATCACTTCTCTGCCCTATCTCATTAGTTTCTTCCTAAGCCATACATAAGACTCAGAGAACACTCTAATCCTGTTACACTCAATTTACAATGTCAACAATGTTTACAAAGAAAGTGAGACAATACAATCAAATAGCTCTTTATAACTTTTGCACAAAAGTAATAATAATGAAATAATGAAACTGATTTCGCTTAGTTTCTGACTAAGTTTTTGATAGAGTTTATGATAGTATTCACAAGAGAGATTTTTGAATTTCAATTCTTATCTTGATTCTTTTTTGTCAATCTTGTACAACTTCTATTTATTTTGAATCAATTTTCCCTGTAACAACTAGAAACGGCTAGTTTCTGATTTTTCTCTAAGAAAACTTGATTCAAATATAATTGGTTTTGATGTTGGAGAAATATCCCATGAAAATAGGAACCAAATACTTGAATTTTTTAAAACTTGAATCAAGTTGATAGTAATTTATTTCTTTGCCGAGTTTAAGTCATTTAACAGTTTTTACATATGATGAATTGCTTCCAATTCTCTTTTGATTACTTGGAGATTAAAAAAATTTGAAAAACACACTTCAAATATTAAGGATAAGCATGGAAAGATATGAACAAATCTTCAAATAACCAACTCTTTAAGAAATAGTTTAGCACTACTTGTATGTCATTTGTTGTGAACAAATTTGCTCCCTTCTTCAATATCCCTGTTTGGATTTCATCATAAAATTCTCATTAAAAAATCAGGTTGAATTTATCCTTAAAATGCAACCTTATCTTCAGTAACAATATCTTAGAGTTCCTGGATTATTTCCAACAAACTAAGTTGTAACTTTACCTTGAGAAACTTACTAAAAACTATACTAAAATTTTAAAATTTTCAAGCGTAACTTTGTCTAATAAATCCTTATAAAGAAATCTGAATATTTTTTAAAGCATAAAATCCATTTTTGGTTAATGTCCTTAATGTATTCAAAACTTGATAAATCTTACCAAGACTATCAGAGAATCTTCTTCTTAAAAATATATTGTTCAAACCTTAACCATCTAATTTACAAATCTGATTCTTGAACATTCTTTAAAAATAATCCAACTTAAAATTCCCATGGAGTTAACTATCTTAGTGGAACGAAATTGAGTATGTTTTCCTAATATACCCAATAAGGTGGAGCTAGGCCTTCATGCAAATTTTTCAAACTTAATTTCTTTAAATTAGTTTGAAAATAACTTAAGAACAACATTTAATCTTAATACTGTATACAATCTATATTGTTTTGTTCTTTTATTGGTATACTTTCTGACATACATTCTAACTAGTATAATTCCAAACTTATTTTCCTTCTTAACAATTGTTTTCTTTAGGATGTCTTGCATACTTAAAGAACTTGTTAAGTTCATTCACATCTTTTTGCTGTCATCAAATTATATTAAGGGAAAACTTAACACACTCCAAACTATGTTGACAAATCTGAAAACACTCTCCAAAGTTTCATATAGGCAAAGGAAGGTTCGAAAAAATTAAACTTAAGGCTTAAAGGTTTAAGGAAGAAATTAGGTGAAATTTTCAAAACTTAGTGCTTAATATGAGCTTGGAGGAGTACGAATGTCTAAGGAGTTGCTGGAAGTTGGTCACCACCACTAGGTGACAAGCGAGGCTGCATTTGGTATGCCCGATAAGGTGGTAGCCACCACTAGTAGATGGAGCTCATAATTCCAGTGAGGTCCCATTTTCAAGTTGAATTTCAAAAAATTACTAAAAATATAAAAATTGTCCAAAAATTTTTAGAAAAATTTATTCCTAACTATTTTTATATGTAGAACATAGGAAAAATATTATTTTGTGGAAATTTCGTAGTCACAGTATACATGCTTAAGAAATCAACGAAATCGAACAATTTTTTATGTCGAAATAAATGCATCTAATGGCGTGGTTTTGAGCTCCAAATTTTTCTGCAAACTATCTACTATTGATACTAAAATGCTATGTAAAGATTTTGAACAAAACTATTTTCTAAATTTTTATTTGATTTTTGAGCCTTAAATTATGATTAAAATGGTGTTTTTGGTAAAAATTATTGTATTTTTCTTAAAGACCTTACTTAGATTCTAAGCTCCACTTGTTATTGATGTATTTTATGGTGTTTAGGTGTTGTTGGAAGAGGTTCCTTTAAGAGAAGTTGACAAAAATCAAGTATATATTATTTATATGACTCATTTGGTGATTTGAGAATTTTAGAAATTGGTGAATTGATGTGATATACTAAGAATTTAGATGTAGCGGAGTTAAGAAGTATGAATTGGGGTGTTATTTTGGTTAGTTTTGATTGGATTTAGAAGCAAATGGATTAATATGGTGATTATAAGGAATTAAGTGAAGGTAGATGATAACTCAGAGGATGTTGGAAATGATTTTTGAACTAGATTGATATTCAAAGGGAATATTTGTAGGAACTTTGAAGTTGTAGGTCTTAGAGGAAAGTTTAGAGAGTAGATTCCTTAAAATTAAGAAGCTAATTGAACTTAGATGATATCTTAGAGGTAGTGAAGGTAAATGTTCTATTAGGTACTGATTTAGAGGTTCAGTTAGAGGAAAAATCTGAAGAGAAGTATAGACATGGGAAGCTTAGAAGCTGAGTTAGAGGGTGAACTCTTAAGAAATTTGAAGTTGACCTGGCTCAAAGGATAGCTTAGAGGTTATTTTGCCAAGAGATCTTAAAATTGAAATTAAACTACATGGTTGGTTCAAAAGATGCCTTAAAGGATACTTGGCATGAGTATGAGCGCTTAGAAGTTGTTTTAGAAGATAATTTGTAAGAAAACTTGGGTGGTTATTGGACTTAGAGGACAACCCTACCAAAACTTTAACTCCTTTGTGGCTTAGAGAATAACTCAGATGCTCTTTAGTTTTAGAAATTCAAGGGTAATCTAACTCAAAACCTTACTTAGAAGATGTTTATTGAAAATTTTGGCAATTAACTAACCTTAGAGATTGATGCAGAGGCTAAATCTATAGTGAATTTCAATGTCTAAGTGGCATAGGGGATATCTCAAAAGCTTTTTCAGTAAATATTTCAAGGATACCTTAACTTAGAAGATAGCTCAAAAGGTATTATAAATTTATAGTACTATTCTAAACTTCCAATACTTTGGAAATAAGCTAATGAACCAATGACTAATCAACTTAATTCTATTATAAACGAGTAAAGTAGCAATACTTCTTAATTTATATACAGAATAAAGTACTACATCAAGATAAACATCAAGAGATTACCCAAAAAGACAAGTAAGCAACCAAGTTAGCGAGCGATTGAGTTCCTAGTAAGTGGGATCAGTACTTCATCTTACATTAGAGTATTGTTTAAGAATACTTAGAGACCTTAGTATGTGTCTTTCTTATGATTGTAAGTTAGTAATCGGTGTGGTTGCAACGCATATGCTTAGATAATGTATTGCTTTTATGGAATGCTAAACTTTATGTATTGATTGCTTTATTAAGTTATGTAAAATTTCTTAAACACCTTAAAGGGAAAACTAATTTAAAATTGACCTAACTACTAATTGGATCTGCATCACAACCCATTAGGGGAAATGACTAGGAAGTTTAGGCTAAACGTAGACTCTTCGATGAGGATAGCAGAAGTAGTCCTTTCTCTACCCTTAATTAAAATAAGTGATTGGAGAGGAGGTCACAACAAGGTCAGGGACCATGGTTTGAAGGTAGTCTTGAATGGACCATGTTTCTCCATCTCATAAGCCTCAATTTGGTGACTGATCCATGAAGTGCATGGCATGAAACTCCTCTAAACCTAGATTGGAGTGAGCATAATTTCTTTGATCTCATGACGACCGGTTAATATTGTGCGATGTCATTTGTTTGAACATGCATTGCATTTAATAAACCATACTTGAAAACCCTAATTGTTTGATAATTGATATGTGCTATTGTTTTCATCCCATTTACTGAGCCTGTTGTTGTACATTCACCTATAACTGTTTTGTAGGCTTCTAGTAGAATCACCAGTATTATACTAAGTTTAAGAATGCTAGAGAACAAGGTCGTGAAGTAAGATTCAAGGCTGCTGGATTGTACTCTTAATTATTTATTGAATTTCCTAAGTTATATGAAAACTAATAAGGTCTCTATTAGTGACCCTTTAGTTTTTAATTAGAGATGTTGTTACTATGCTTTATTAACTTGTGATCTTTTACAAACCCTTTACTAATCGTTCTATTTTTCTCAAATCAAGATGCTTTTAAAACTTTTTTGTTGAAATCGAGGTTTTTGTACTCTATATACTAGATGACTAGCATAGAGTCTAAGAAGACCTGTAAGTGTTTAGCACCGACCTCTTTAGCCAATTTGAGGCAGGCTATAAGGGTCTTGCATTTGCGTTTGTTGTTTTTGACATTGTATCCAAATTTGAAGGTGTAGTAGAACGTGGCCTTATATGGGATGGTTAGAACAAGGCCTATGCATCTACCCTTCGAGGTGCATGACCTATTAACATGGAGAGTCCATACCGGTTTGTCGTTACCTAGGGGTGCTTCCTCCTCTCCCATATATTCAACCATGAAGTCAGCCAACACTTGTGCCTTATAGGCTATTTGTGGCTAGTTTTGTATTCTGTACGTGCTCAACTCCATTGCTTACTTCATCATCTGTCCAGATGCATTGGGCTTCTATAGCATGGTACGCAACAGTTAGTCTGTGAGCACGATAATCTAGTGTGCCTGGAAGTAGGGCATTAACTGACATATTGAGATGACGATAGTCAGGGTGAATTTCTCTGCCTAAGTGTACTTGACCTTAGGCTTATGAAGTATGTGGTTAATGTAGTATATGTGTTGATGCGGATCCATAGATGAATACACAAACCTAGTATCATGTGCAACCAAGGGATAGGTTTGGAATCCTAAATGGTCTAAAAAACAAATGATAGTCGAAGGTTGAGTAAGGATCCTCGTATACCGATGATGGATATGATGTACCAATGTCTCACACAAGCTTGGGTTACACTTGATATGATTTACAACTGTGGCCGAAGGTCATTTACCACTGATTTATGCTTAATGGGCTAGATAAGAGTAGCTCGAGAATAAGCAATAGACATACTTAGCTTAAGAGCGTATGTCTAAAATATTCAAAGTGTATTGTTCTATTGCAACCATTACAATATACAAGTATTTATAGGACCCAATTAGGGTAAATCCTAGGTTATAGTAAATTACAAAAAAAGGTTTCTATTAGTTAAGGGAAAAGGGGAATAATTTACAAAGGTATCAATGTAATTATACAAAAAAAATATCCGATTATAGAAAGGATTGTACAGATGTTGGAAAAAGGCAGGATGTACATCATTTTGCTCATTCTATGGTCCAAGTGACATTGCAGCTTGAGCAAGGGTGGGTTCGATCAAGTCGGTGTCGGTAGTTTAACAACTTAGATTGTTGGGACCGGACAAGGATGGGTTTATGGGAAAATTATCTTTGGGTTAGCCTTGGGTGATTAGCTCTTGACAATTGTCAACTTAGCTTTGGTACGGAGGTGGTTGGCAACACTTTGATTTGTAGTTCGGACAGGAGTGTTTTACAGGGGTCGACTAGCCATCTTGGCTAGTTACCTTGGTAGCTTCTTAAATGTGTGGGGCAAGGTAACTCGGCAAAGCGGTTTGAGGAATGTACTGTTCCTCAGCGTTCAGCTTACCTTGAAAAACTTAGTATGCCATTTGAGCAAGCCCTTTGGCTTGGAAGCGCATAACCGATCCACGATCTCTATCATCCCTTCTGAGTTGTTTGAGAATTGGGATCGAAATTGGCTTTAGCTTCAGGTTGCTCATCCTTAAGAGTATATGGGTAGAGATCAACAATGTTGAAGGAGTTTAAGACTCCATATCTTTTAGGTAATTCAACCCTGTAGGCATTAGGGTTGATCTTTTCAAGCACTTTAAAGGGTTTGTCGGCTTTGGGAGATAGCTTGCACTTCCTTAAGTTCAGGAATCATTCTTTGCTAAGGTAGGTCCGGACCAAATGACTTTGATGGAATTCTCTTCTCTTCCCCCCTCGACTTTGCCTCTCGAGCTTAGTAATAGCTCGACTTAACTGCTTTATAACCTTTTAGTGCATGGTATTGATGGCTTCGACTCTCTTTGCAGCTGGTGGGTCATCATTGAGTCTCAATAGGGGTAGTTAGTCCATCGAGAGCTCAAGGTTGATTCCATAGGCGACCTTTAAGGGTGACGTGTTCATTACACTATAGGCAATCTTGTTGTAGGCAAATTCAATGACTGGTAAACATAGATCCCAATCAACTATGTTTTGTCCAATAGAAACCGGTCACAAAGTTCCCACTATTCTATTGAAAACCTCGGTTTGTCCATTAATTTATAGATGGCAGGACGTGTTGTACAATAGCTTAGTTTCCATTTGTCTCCATAGTATCCTTTAAAAGTGGCTTATGAACTTTAGATCTCGGTCTGAAACAATGGTTCTGGGTACTCTGTGAAGCTTGATTACGTTCTCCAAAAAAAGGAAAGAGATAGCCTAAGTGTTGTTAATTTTGGAACAGTGTACAAAATGTACCATCTTGCTAAATTGATCTACGACCACTATAATGGAGTCCTTCCCTTAAGGCATCTTTAGTAATCCTAACGTGAAGTCTATTCTTAATTTGGACCATGGTTTGGTCGAGGTTAGCAAGGGTAGATAGTGTCCTTGCTCGGTTCGGCTAGGCTCTTAGCTTTTTAGCAGGTTGTACACCTTGCCAACATAGATGGGACATCTCTCATCATCCTAGGCCAAAAGAATCTTAAGGAGAGTACCTCATGGGTTCGACGCTGGCCAAAGTGTCCTGTCAATCCTTTTCTATGTACCTCGTGCACTAGCAATTCTCTCATAGAGCAAGTTGAGACACATAGTCTCCTCTTCTTGAATAATTATCTGTCCTCTCTGTGATAGTCATCTAGTGTTCATCCTTCCTCACACTAGGCATAGATGGGACAAAAGTGGGGGTATTCAGCATATAAAGTCTTTATTACTAAAAATTCGAGTAGCTTGGTCTACATATTAGTCAGGAAGGAATGTCGTCTCTATAGGGCATTAGCCACTATATTGCTTTTCCCATTCTTATATTTCATGAACCTTAACTCGATCCAAATAGCATGTCTCCAAGACAACTTAGGTTAGCTCTTTAGATATCTCAAGGATTCATGATTTGTGTAGATCACAAATTCCTTAGGTAGCAAATAGTATTGCCATATTGTTAGGGTACGGATTAAGGAGAAAAACTCTTTGTCATCGACAAAATAGTTAAGTGTAGCTCCTCAAAGTTTCTCGCTAAAGTAAGTAATATGTTAGCTTTCTTGCATCAGCACGGCACCTATGCCTAGTCTGGATGCATCATACTCTACTTCAAACTCTTTGTCAAAGCTCAATAGAGCTAAGACAAGGATTGTAGTCAGCTTCTCTTTTACTTCCTTAAAACTCCTCTACTCTTCTCCCCATCTAAATTCAATATTTTTCTTTGAAAGTTCAATTAGTGGGGCTACAATCATACTAAAATTCCTTATAAACCTATGATAGAATGATGCTAAGCTATAGAAACTCCTTACATCAGCCGAAGTGGTCGATATCGACCATTTAGTGATTGCTCTAATCCTCTCTTCATCAACATGTATGCCACTACCACTTATAGGAAATCCTCAAAATATCACTTTGGGTTGGAAAAAGTTGCACTTGTTTAGAATGGCGTAGAGTTATTCAGCTTGGAGTTTTGCAAAGACTCTTCAGAGATGCTCTTAATGAGTCTCCAGGTCAAGGTTATACACTAAAATTTCATTAAAATAAACTATGATAAACTTTCTTATTAATTCTCAGAGTACATCATTCATCAAGCGCATAAATGTGCTTTGTGTGTTAGATAGTTTAAACTACATTACAAGCCATTCATATAATCCATGGTGTGTTTTAATGGTGGTCTTCAATTCATCACCCTCACGCATTTGGATTTGATGGTATCCTAATTTGAGGTCAATTTTGGAGAACACTCTTGCTTCGTTCAACTCATCTAGCATGTCATTGAGCCTTTGTATGAGATACTTATACTTGATGGTGATTCAATTGATTGCTTGGCTATCTAAATACATTCTCCATAACTTATCTTTCTTAGGGACTAACAAAGCTAGCATGGAATAGGGGCTAAGGGATTCTCGCATAAACCTTTTCTTCATCAACTCATTTACTTGCTTTTGCAGCTTGGTGGCTTGTTCAAGATTTAGCCTATAAGCAGGCTTATTTGGTAGCATAGCTCCTAGTTGTAGATTAATGGCATGTTCTATACCTCGAATAGGTTCATTTGGGAATAGATTGGTAAATTCCTCTAATATTGCTTTCACCTTGGCAAGCAGCTCCCTCTCCTCGGATCTCATTGCCAATATTCTTTGGACCAACAAATAGGTCAATCCTTCGAGCTCCATCTCTCTTGTTAGCTTTACTTGAGTCATTACTAAAGCCTCTTTCTTCAAGGTCCAGTCCAGTTGGGTTTTCTTGACTTTTACCTACTCATAGTCATAGGACTCAATTTCACCCTCCTTCCTTCATACTTTAGGGAAATTAGGAGTTAGGATGAAATGAAGAGAGTCATAAGGAGAAGGTTTGTGCTAAGCTATTATTTATAGGATGCCTTCAAAAGATTATAGGAGCTAAAGCAAGGAAGATTGAATGTTGAAGCTTACATCAAGGAATTTCAAATGTTAATGATCCGATGTGAAGTCAGCGAGCTAGAAAACCAAACCATATCTCGATTCTTCAGTAGGTTGAAGTACAAGAATGGAGATATCCTAGAAACATAGATATTAGATCACTTGATAATGTAATCCGAGTTACCAGAGGATAGAAAGACACTAAATAAGAAGGTTTTGACCTCTAGTTAGCCGACCTAGTAGTAGTCGATTTGTTCTGAGCAGATTTGTATGGACAAAACCATGTAAGGTTATCGAAGCCTGACTTGCTCTAACTATCCAAGTAAAGGAGAAGGAAGTCTCGAAGAAGTTTAAGAAAGGTTAGAGCTCAAGAAGGAAAATGAGTGAGATCAAGTTTTTTAGATAACAAGGATTTAGACACATGGCCACTTAGTGTTCGAACATGAGAACTATGGTGATCTGAGGCAAAGCACCAACTGTTGATGTAATCAATACTGATGAGGAAGTAAAGGAGCTAAAAGAGGATAGATAGATCAAGCTTTTTGAGGAGGAGGTTATCTATAGTGAGGAAGGTAACTTTATATTAGCTACTCTAGTGTTGAAAAGGACAACGAGTATCAGTCCTGTACCTAAGGATAAATAGAGGGAAAATCTCTCCCATATCGGATGCAAGGTGAATGAGTCATTGTGTACCCTAATCGTTGATAGTGGGAGTTGCACCAATGCAGCCTTTCCATTTATGGTTTAGCAATTGAAATTACCTACCATGCCCCACCTAAAACCTTATAAGCTTCATTAACTCAGTGATAAGGGAGCCTTACAAGTGAACAAATAGTTGTTTATGCTGATTTGCATTGGCAATTATCGAGATGAAGTGCTTTGTGATGTATTGTACGTAAGTGCATCCTACATTCTACTTGGGTGACCATGGATGTTTAATTGAGTTGCGATATATGATGAAATGAGGAATACATGTTCCTTAAAGCATGAAGAGAGGAGGGTAAAATTGAATCCTATGACTACCAAGCAGGTAAAGGTCATGCAAACTCAACTAAATTGGACCCTAAAGAAAGAGGCTTTAGTGAGGACCCAAACTGAGCTAAAAAGAGAGATGGGGCTCAAAGGACTAACCTATTTGCTGGTTTGAAGAATACTGGAGATGAAATCCGATGAAAGGGAGTTGACTACTGAGTGAAAGCAAGATTGGAGGAATTTACCAATCTATTCTTAGATGAACTGCTGGATGGTTTACCCCCTGTCTGAGGTATAAAACATGCCATTGATCTACAAATAAGAGCCACATTACTAAACAAGCCTGCTTATAGGCTAAATCTTGAATAGGCCATCAAGCTACAAAAGTAAGTAAATGAGTTGATGAAGGAAGGGTTTATGTGAGAATCCTTTAGCCCCTGTACCGTACCAACTTTGTTTGTCAAGATGGGTCATGGGGAATGTGTGTAGATAGTCAAGCAATAAATTGAATTACCATTAAATACAAGTATCCCATACCTAAGCTTAATGACATGCTAAATGAGTTGAGCAAAGTAAGAGTATTCTCTAAGATTGACCTCAAATTAGGATACCATCAAATCTGAATGCATGAGGGTGATGAATGGAAGACAACCTTCAAAACATGCCACAGATTATATGAATGGCTTGAAATGTTGTTTTGACTATCCAACGCATCGAACACATTTATGTACTTGATGAATCATGTTCTTCGAGAATTAATAGGAAAGTTTGTAATGGTTTGTTTTGATGACATCTTAGTGTACAACTCTAACCTTGAAACTGATTAGAAGCATGTTCATGGAGTCTTTACAAAACTCTGAGGTGAACAACTCTACACCAGTGTAAAGAAGCGTGACTTTTTCTAACCCGAAGTGATATTCTTAGGATTTATTGTAAGTAGTAGTGGCATACGAGTTGATGAAGAGAAGATTAGGGCACTCACTGAACCACTTTGGCCGATGTGAGGAGTTTTCATAGCCTAGCATCATTCTATTGCATGTTTATAAGGAATTTTAGTACAATTGTGGCCTTACTCATTGAACTCTCAAAGAAGAATGTTGAATTTAGATGGGTAGAGAAACAGTAAAGAAGTTTTGAGGAAGTAAAAGAGAAGTTGGCTACAAACCCTATCTTAACTCTGCTGGGCTTTGACAAAGTGTTTGAAGTAGAGTGTAATGTGTTCAGACTAGGCATAGGTACCATGTTGATGTAGGAAAGCCAACTTATTGCTTACTTTAATGAGAAACTTTGAGGAGCTATACTCAACTATTATGTCTATGAAGAGGAGTTTTACTCCTTAATCCGAGCCTTAACGGTATGACAATACTATTTGCTACCTAAGGAATTTGTGATCTACACTGATCATAAATCCTTGAAATATTTGAAGAGCCAACCCAAGTTTTCTTGGAGACAAGCTAAATGGGTCGAGTTTATGGAGGAATTTTCTTATGTCGTAAAATATAAGAATGGGAAAAACAATATAGTAACTGATGCCCTATGGAGATGACCTTCCCTCTTGATTGAATTGTAGACCATGTTGCTTAGTTTTTCAACAATAAAGACTTTATATGCTGAAGACCCCTACTTTCATCCCATTTATGCCCAATGTGAGGAAGGATGGAAACTGGATGACTATTATAAGGAGGACGGATACTTATTCAGGAAGAGAAGACTATATCTCTTAACCTGTACTATGAGAGAATTGCTAGTGAGTAGGGTACATGGAGGAGGATTGACTGAACATTTTGGCTTGCATCAGACCCATGAGGTATTGTACTCAAGATTCTTCTAACTTAGGATCATGAGAGATATCTTATTCGTATTGGCAAGGTATACGACCTGTTGAAAAGGTAAGAGCTAAGTCGAGCAAAGACTCTATCTACCCCTGCCAACCTCGACTAAACCATGGTCCAAACTGAGTATGGAGTTCATGTTAGGATTAACGAGGACATCTCGAAGGGAAGGACTCCATTAAGGTAGTCATTTTCCTTTTCTTGTAGGAATTAATCAAGCTTCATGGAATACCCAAAACCATTGTTTTAGACTGAGACCCAAAGTTTATGAGCTATCTTTGGAGGATACTATGGAGACGAATGGGAACTAAGTTATTATATAGTATAGTTTGCTATCCATGGATTGATGGACATACCGAGGTTATTAATAGAATCGTAAGAACTTTACTACGGGTTGTTGTCAAACGGAACATGGCTGATTGGGTTCTATGTTTGCTAATCATTGAGTTCACTTATAATAGGACCGCCTATGGTGTAATGATCATGTCACCCTTTGAGGTTGCTTATGGATTCAACATTGAGTTCTCAATGGACTAAGTACCCTTACCAAGACCCGATGATGACCCACAAGTTGTAGAGAGAATCGAGGCCATTGAAGCCAAGTACCCAAAAGGTTATAGAGTAGTTAAGCCAAGCTACTACCAAGCTCAAGAGGTGAGGCTGAGGATAAAAGAAAAGAGATTTCCAACCAAGTCATTTGGCCTAGAGCTACCTCAGTAAGGAATAGTTCCCAAACTTGAGGAAGAGTAAGCTATCTTCTAGAGCTAACAGACAATTCAAAGTACTTAAAAAGATCAACCTTAATACCTACAGGGTTAAACTACTTGAAGGATATGGAGTCTTGGACTCCTTTAGCATTACTAATCTCCACCCATACACTCCCGAAGATGAGCAACCTCAAGTCAAGGCAGATTTGATCCTAAATCTCAAACAGTACTGAAGGGATGATAGGGATTGTGAATTGATCATGTGCTTCCAAGCTTGAGGGCTTGTTCAAATGGTGTACTGAGTTATCTGAGGTGAGTTGAATGCTAAGGAGTAATGCATTCCTTAGATGGCTTTACTGACTTACCTCGCCTTCTACATTTAAGAAGTTACCAAGGTAACCAGCCAAGATGTCGAGTCAACCCTTTCTAAACACTCTTATCTGAACAACAAATCAGAGTGTTGTCAACCCTACCCGTACTAAAGCCTAACTGATAGTTATTTGGAGTCGATCACCTAAGGCCAACCCGAAGATAATTCTTTCATAAACCCATCCTTGTTTGGGCTGTTAACCTGTCGATGCTGCCCTAATCGAAGCTACCCCTGCTCAGTCTACAATGTCACTAGGACTACAGAATGGCGCGCATCTTGTCTTTTTCTAACATCCTTACTGTCCTTTCTGCAACTGAGTATTCTTTTTGCTTAATTACATTAATACTACTATAAATTATTCCCCTTTCCTTAATTAGTAGGAATCATTTTTTGTAATTTACTTTAACCTAGGATTTACCCTAATTAGGTCTTATAACTAATTATATATTATAATGGCCGCAATAGAATAATACACTTTGAATATTTCATACATACCCTATTGAGTTAAGTATTCCTACTGCTTACTCTTGAGCTACTCTTATCTAGCCTATTGAACGTGGACTAGTGGTGAGTGACCTCTATCAACACTTGTGCATCATATCAAGTATGACCCGTACTTATGCATGGTGTTGGTACGTCACATCCATCATTGGTGTATGGGAACCCCTACTCAACCTTCAACTATCACTTACTTTTCGGACCATCTAGTGGTCTAGACCTTTCCCTTGGTTACACATGATACTAGGTTCGTATGTTCATCCATAGATCCGTATAAACCCGTATATTACATCAACCACATACTTCACGGGCCTAAGGTTAGATATACCTAAGCAAAGAATTTTGCCCTAGCGATTGTCATCTTAGTATGTTATGTAAGGCTACTTCCAAGCATACCAAATTACCATTCTTTCAAACCAACCATTATGCACCATGTTATAGAACCCTGATGCATCTGGATAGATGATGAAGTATGCAATGGAGTCGAGCACGTATGGAATCCAATACTAGCCATGAACGAGCTATAAGGCACGAGTGCTGGCTGACTTCATGGTTATATATATGAGAAAGGAGGAAATAACCTTTGGTAACAACAAACCAGTGTGGACTCTTCACATTGAAAGATCATCCACCTTAGGGGGTAGAGGTGGATGCCTCATTATAACTGGCCTACATAAGGTCATGTTCTGGTACACCTTCAAATTTAGGTTGAATTCTAACAACAACGAAACTGAATACGAAGCCTTTATAGTCGGTCTCAAATTAGCCAAAGAGATCAACACTGAATGCTGAACACTTACAAGTCTTCTTAGAGTCTATGTAAGTCATATAGTAAGTTTGAGGTGAATATGAGGCTAGGGATGACACGATGGAAAGGTACCTAAAGATGGTGAGGAGCCTTCTGGTAGAATTCCCTTCGTGGACAATAAAAAAAAAAAATCCTTTAACTCAATAATTCAATGGTAGATTGGCTATCCAAACTCACCTCTATTAGGATATAGAAGCTTGAGGTAAGGGATAAGAAGATCTTTCTAAAGTACCTACTAAAGAAGAGCATAACTCTAGTCTTTGCTGAAGTTCAAGAATTGATAATAGCAGCATCAAAGCCAAGTCGAATGGATTCCATCTAGAGTTACTTAGAGTAAGGCATGCTCCTAGAAGATAAGAGGGAGGTAAAGAAGCTTAGATATTATGCCACCAACTGCATGTTGGTTGATGGCATCCTGTATCGTAAAGGCATTAACCTCCCCTTGCTCAAATGCCTTTGAAAGTGTGAGGGCCTATGCATTATGTAAGAGTTGTAAGTCGAAGTGTGCAGCAACCACATTCAATCCCAAGCCTTTTACATCTAAGTACTATGACTCGGATATTTTTGGCCCATCATGAGGCAAGGCACCAAAGTCATAGCCTAGAAGTGCTTGTAATGCCAGAAGAATGCCTTTATCAGTCATGTACCCAACATCAGTCTCCAGCTCGTAGTCGTTCGCACAATAGGGTATTGACATCTTCGGTGCCTTCTTAAGGCTTTCGGAGGATGGTAGTTCACCATAGTCTCTCGAGGACTAGCTACCTTAGAATGAGATCGATCTAAAACCTGATCGTACCTCATAAGGCTCATTAACCTAAGCGGGTGCGTCTTTTGGGGACTAGTAACCCTAAACTTGGTCTTATTGTTGTGCCTTATGGATTTGTTGAGAGAATACTGGGAAGGAGAGTACCCTAAGGGCTTGCTAAGAACATGATGAAGGGAACTGCCTTTTGAGCTTGCTAAGAGAAGCTTGGTGAAGGGAAGTGCCCTATAAGCTTAGTAAATAGAAGGGAGATACCCTATTGATTTTACTTAAAGGGAATCTTGAAAGAAACTTTATGAATAACGGAGAAGTGCCCTATGGGCTTACTTGAGGGAAATCTAGTGAACAAAAGGGAAGCACTATGGATTCACTTGAGGGAAATTTGGTAAGCATCTTATGGGTTTGCTAAGAGAAACTTTGTGAAATGAATGGCCTTATGGGCATGCTTGAGAGAAAAAATTGTCAAGGAGAGTGACCTTAAGGGCTTGCTAAAAAGAAAATGATGAAGGGAATTGCCCTATGGTCCTACTAGAATGAAGAAAGGTTAGTGGATGAGGAAGCGCCATATAGGCTTGCTTGAGAGACACTTAGAAATGAGATTGAGTTGAGATTGCGTTTAAAAGGCTGGCCTAAAAGAAACTGATGAAGAGGAGTGCCATATGGGCTTACTAAGAGAAATTTTGTGAACAAAGGGGCCCGATGGGCTTGCCTAAAGAAATCAAGAATCTTATGAGCTTACTACAAGATCTTTGGAAAAATAAGTGCCCTATGGGCTTGTTTGAGAGAACTTGGTGACCTAAAGCACCTTATGGGTACGCTAAAGGTAAATGAGGAATAGAAGTGCCCTATAGGTTTGCTAAAGACCTTGAAGAGAGATGAACGGATGGAAGGCGAGATAACCCAATTGAGAGCTGGTTATGATTAAAAACTTGTCTGAAACATTACTTGATTTTTAGGCAAATATTTATAGAAAAACCTTTTAGGTGAAATACCATTTATGTTGAAAAAAGACCTTGGGGATAAATTCTTTTATTTTGAAAAGAATGAGAAAATCTTTGACTCTTAACTTTTTTCTTTTTTCTTTTTAAATTTCTTTTTTTTTTTAGAATGAATTGAAAACTTGGCCACGGAGGCCAACATGGACTTGAAATACTTTCTCTTTCTTTTTCTTTTGCTTCTTTTTAAAAAATTTTTATTACCTTTTATTTTTATTTTTATTCTTTTAGTTTGCTAACAGGTAAGAAACCCTTCCTTAATAATCACATGTAGCTTCTTATGTTCCCCCTAACTTGGATGCCAAGCCATTTGGTGAGGCCTTATGATTTCAAACATCTTTAAAAAGGTAACTCATGGCCACTTTAGTCGAAGAGGACTTCCTTGCAAACTTTCAGTTCATATTATACTCTTGACTACAATCCTAAAATTATAGTTCATTTTGTATGTGATACGCCTTGATCAATCCATTAAGTCTTTTTGGTTTAATATTTTGAATTTAAGCTTTTAGTCCAAGGGTTTCGAAAAAAACTAATGAAAAAACCTATTTTGAAATAAATATTAATCTTGGGTGTGCAAGTCGAGACCTTAGGAACAAATAGAAATATACTTACCTTAGTTTCAAAAACAAATTTTATTAAAGATAAATTATCTTTAAAGATCGGAAGAGTTTTTACTTATGTAAGGGTGGTATTGTATGTAGGAAGGCCAAGTTTGAGAGAGGCTTCAAAGTGGATGTAGAGATTTTGGGTTTTTGTACTCGGATTGTGATTCTAGGCTTTGCGTCTTTAGGATTATTTAGGTTTTTGACTTTTGATTTGACTGTTCCTACTGGGACAACTTTCACTTAGCTCTTGACTTATACTTCAGCCCAATTTTCTAACCTCTTTTCCTCATCTTTTCCTTTTGTTATTGCTTTGTTACTTTGCCCTACTACTTTTTTGTTGTTCTTTCTTTTTCTTTTGGCCCAAAGTCTCCATTCATAGATTTCCATTGTATGGGCTTGGGTAAAGCAAGTAAAAAAGATATGGCTCTTCCTTATTTAAAAAAAAAAAAAACATAACTTATCAAAAATAAAATTTGCTTTTGAATTTAATGTTAATAAAGCAAGTACGAACCAATTTTATCCTTCTCTTCCTATTAATGACTCTAACCTCCGAATTGCCCCATTATGGGGTGGTTCTTGATAGGGTTTACATTTGAAAAATTCTTCAAATAGGTCCAACGGGGTAAATAAGAGATGATTGTGTTTAGGATTGAAGAAATGAATGCCGAATTTCATTTTGATCTGCGTATCACATTCAAAGTAGACCTCCTTTAAGGAATGAGCCCAAAGTATTCTTACTTTTATGTCACTCAACTTTCGAAGTGTTTCAAGATAGTCTATGGAAAATAGTTTGCCTCTTTTCATTCTGAACCTTTTAAAAGTGAGTCACTGATTCCTTGAGGAGAAATTTGTTTGCCCAAATAACATCGCAATCATTTCATTGAAAAGGTAGTTGTATTATTCCAGCTATTACTGACATTATTGAAAACAACTTTCTTTACCCTTATCTTAATAAACGTCTAATTACTTGAAACAACTCGTGAGCTTATCAGAAGGTATAGGTAAGCTCAAAAGAAATGGAGCTACGACTCAGTTAGACTATTCTCATGACTTGAAGAAGGAATGTCTTATTATAACTCTGGCTGAATGACCTTTGCATCGATTAGGTCTTGAATCTTGTTCTTCAATCTCCAGCATTTTTCAGTTGAGTGCCTCTTTTGATCCATATGATAGTCGCATCTTACTTCTAGGTCAAAGCTACGTGGTTTGTAATTTGGATTAGGGGCTTCACAAGCTATAATCCTCACTGCTTTCAAATGCTAAAAGAGTTGGGTGATTGATATCTTTAGTTGAGTAAATTGTCTCCTCTACATCCCTTAGGTTTGCTCTTTTTCGCTTCTTCTCGACTTCTTTCCACTTGGGCTTCCTTCATCACTTGCACTTATTGGCACTTGATTAGTGTTGAACATCGGGTGCTGAAATCTTCTAAGCATGGGGCTCATTGCCATTTCTAGATTTGTGGTGATCTTTTGTAACAAGACTATTTTCTCTTTTAGATTTGAGAATCTCCTTTCTAGGTTCGAATCTTGGGATATCTAGAGAGTGGTGATTATTGGGAACAAAACTTGCCATTGTTGAGCCAACTGATGCATCATCCTTTCTAAGGAGATATGTTTATCATCAGCCATGTGAACTTAGTTAGAAGAATTCTTTACCCATTAGCAACTTTTCTTTTCTTTTCTTTCCTTTTTTTTTTTTTTTAGTGAGAGAGAGAAATAAAAATAAAAATATAATAAAAATGGTGGATTTTTTTTTTCATTTTTTAGATTTTTAATTGCATTTCCTTTGAGAGTGAATGATTAGAAAAACTTTATTGAAGGATTGTCTACAAAAAAGGAAAGAACGAAGAAGAATTTTATTTTGGAAAGAGCAGAGTAACAAGAACAAAACAGAAGGAAACCTAACAATTATTCTTAGCAAAACTTAAAACTTATTCAAATCCCATCTGTAGACACCTAATTTTTGTCCCTCTGAAGTCCTAATTTTTATTTTTACAAAAAGGGTCCTAATTTAAAAAACAAATCAAAAAATAAAAAATAATAATAAAAGATAAAAAGATAATAAAATTAACAAATAATGAAAATACCAAAAAAATAAGAAAAAGAAAAATCATAAAAATTTCGTAGATTTTTAGGAAGTAATTTATAGTTTTAGTGTTAGTTTAGTTAAAAATTTTTAGTTTAGGGATTCAAATAGTTTAAATATAATTTAATTGTAATGAATGTTGAGGTACAGGCCAATGACCTAATAGATAAGCATTGGAGTATTTATGTTAGATTTAGTTGGAGGTCATGGGTTCGAGTCTTAACAGATACCTATCTCTTCATTTTTCTAACTTTGAAGAAGCGAGACAAAAATCGGATTCATATCTAATCAAATCATATGAATCTAGTTGAATAAAATTTGAATCTAGTTTAATCAAACACAATAGATATGATAAGATTTGATTTGGACTCTATAAAAGAAAAATCAACAACGGGGGATCTGCTTCATAAAAAAAAAATCACTACCGTAATCTAACCCAACACAAACAAATCAGCACCGTATACATTCCCTAATCACCAACGCCCTGCACATGAACACCCAAACCTAACACGACAGCAACATACATTTGTTTATCTACCAACCGCCTCACATACTGGTTGCAACTTACAATAGGTAGCCGCACACACACGAAGCTCCATGCAATCTGAAGACACCGCGGCATAGACTATTGCTGCACTTGTCTCATGCACTACAGCCACGATCCTGCTTCAACGCCATTGCTGGACACAACCGATAGCACAACAATACAGCGCCTAGTCATCATCTGTACGCACGATAGCCGAATAGTTCGCTGCTACAGTTTCCTCGATTGGCTGAGCCACGCTTGACCAACACACGACCATTGCTGCCCCCCTGAAGTGCGAGGATGAGGACTATGATGCAACTGTGGAGAAAGCAAGGGCCTAGAACGATTGGAAAGATGATAATCCTCGTGGTGTCGAAAACAAGAAACTAACACCTTGTGGTTAAAGTGTAGGGCTTAGGTGTATGAACGTCTATTTGGACTTGGACACCGCATAATGGCCATAACCCCTGATGTCTCCCCCTCCACGCCGTTGTACCAGCGTCTGCAGCTGCATTAGATGCGAGGCGCTGCTCCTTTACTAAACTGTCCAAATCAGGTTCGAATACTAGTTTTTATTATTATTATTGTTATTAATTAGTTGTTATTATGTTTTAGTTACTTAGTTATTTAATAGTGTATATGTATATATATAGTTAGAAAACTTTTAATACTAGTTTATATATGATTGAGCATGTTACATAGTTTATTTAAATAAGTAGTTGTTGACAATAAAATATAGTTGTAAAATATATATATATATATATATATATATTAGCTTAAGAGAGTTTTTTTAATATTGTTTTAGAATTCTTCACGTAGGAAAACTTTCTTTTTAATGAAAATTAACAGTGAAAAAACTTTTTTTTTTAATTTTAGGGCTTTTAGAGAAATTTTATAAAATAAAATAAAAGGACTTAGTGAATTAACACCCTTTTGGAGTTTTGAAAAGCTGAATTGATAATAACGTAAACTTGGTCGGTTTTCAAAAATTAAAATAAATCAACACACTAAATTTTTCATAAAAAACTACGATCGTCTGATCCCGGCTAGTGGGTACGTAGGCACCTTCGGGGCAACGATAAAATATGTAGAAACTTAGGTTCTTTTTTCTTTTGATTTTTATTTATTTATTTTTTTAAATATTATAATTAAAAAAATAATCCTAATTTCGGTAAATAAATAGTGATACCCGTTAGGGTTTAATAGGTTAACCCTCGAATTCGGAACCCTCTGGTTCTTTATTAAAATTGAAATTAAAGACCAGTAGCTAAATCATAACCAATCTACCCAATTGGTTACGGTTTCTTTTCTTTTCTAGACTCTGATCAGGTGGAGACTCCAAAAATTATTTTTAATAAAAAAACCGAAATTTCTCAATTTCTTTAGTCGAGGATTAATATTAAATGGGTTAGGGTTTAGTAGTAATCAAGAAATGAGAAATCAATTTTAAATAGAAAACCGAAAATCAGGCTCGACACCATCGACTCCATCTAGAGTTTCTAATCTAACTCTTGTAATTAGGCTTTAATCTTGTCCAGCATTTCTAAAGCCCAATCCATGGTCCTCTTGCTTCTTTCAACTTAAGCTAACAGGGCCTTATTAAAGGCCTTAGTATACCTAGCCTTCTACTTCCAATAGGTAGCTTCAGCTTACAACAATTGCTCATGGATTCTTAAGGCAACTGGTAGTCTTTGATTATTCTCTTGTTGGTTACCTGCCATTCTTAGGTCTACATATTTCATGGATAACAATCAATCATTAACGTAGAAAAGAAAAGTACATGGAAATATGCAGGTGTTGGGATTGTTTGGGTTAATGCATTAACCCCTTAAGTTGCAACCCTACCATTATTTTTAGAAATTTGATTGCATTAAAAATCTTAAATGATTAGTAAGGTTACAATTTCTTAAGGGTATTGTATTAACTCAAGCTTGGAGGGGAGTATATGCAATTAGGGTAGGTTTTAAAAGGTCCTTAAGTTTTGTGACCTCACTTGTTAAAGAACACTTTCATTGGTCACTGTAAGCTTAAGTGAGGTAGCCTATTCAACCCCGAGTTGTGGTTACACTACCACAGCACCCGAAGCCTACATAATGGCTCCTCTCTTAAGGTCTTAAGACAGCCTGGGTTTGACTACGTCTATCCTGTATCTTTGATGCAACAAATGACTTCCCATATCCTAAAGCATATGACATGCAAGACAGATAAAAGTTGAGAATGAATTTTGGAAAATATAGGGAAAGAAGCTTTAGGTTTGCCTTTTCTTTTATAATAATGTCGCCTTAAAACGTTAAAGGATGTATGAAAGAAGGGTAGCTTCTAGAGGTCCTCAAACTTTGTGACCTCACGCGTTTCTTATAAAATAGTTCATTAGTTATATTGAAGTTTAAGTGAGGTAGTCTAATAGGCCCTAAATGGTGGTTGCCCCATTATGCCCGGAACTTACACAATGGCTCCTTACCCTAAGTTCTTAAGATGGTCCAGGTTCGACCATATTTATCATACATTCATATTACATAAAATGAATTCCCCCTAAGATAGTTAAACCAATAAAACTAAAGCTGTAGAGATGTTAGCACAAAAAATAAATAAATAAATAAATAACGAATAAGTAAATAAATTATAATAAGGTGATTTTTAGAGATTGGCTTTAACTTTGGAAAGTTGAATGATTAACCTACTTGATGTCCTTAGTGGAGTTGCCAAGCTATTGAGTCTAGTCTTTTACCCTTCCGATTATTTTAAAATTACGTTTTCTTTAAATCAACCAATACTAAACCAACTCCTTTAATATCGATCCTCAATTAGGGTTTAAAGAAAACCATTTTTTAACTTGAAAAGATGCTGAAGTCGCTACCCAACTGGACTTGAGAAAAAGGGTTAAGTAATAACCAATTGGATAGATTAATTATAATTTAGCTACTAGTCTATCGATTAAAAAAAAAAACCAATTTGTAAAGTGGCTTTTTGTAAACTAGAGAATTTGGATCTAAGGGTTAGAACTTTTAAACCCTTACTCTAACCCTTACGGGTATCATTGACTTTCTAATTTACAAAAAAGTGATTGACTTTACGTTTTACTCAATTTTGGTTTATTTAAGAAAATTTCTAAAAAGGGTGGTCCTAAATTGGATTTTACTTTTGGAAATTCTAAATGATCATAATTTGGAAAATGGTTGATTTATTTTTATTTCATTTTTTGGAAAATCAATTTTTTTAAGTGACAAAATAATTTTATTCACTATCTTACCTATTTTATTTTGATTTCATTATATCATCTTATTTATTTACTACTTATCATATTTTATATATTTTTTAATAAAAAATAAAGTAAAATAAATTTACTCTTTTCTTTTTTCTTTTCTTTTCTTCTTTTTCTATTTTTTTCTTTGGTATTATTACATTTACATTCACAAATGATAAAAACAACAACAATAACAACAAACTAAATAATAAATAAAATAAAATAAATAATAAAAAAGAAGGAACTCAACTTTAGATGTAGTGGGCACTCAAATCAGACTTGAAGCAAGTCGGACTGGTTGGTCGCAGATCGAATTGGGTCAACTGAGACAGTTGCTTGGAAGGGGTTATGGGTGTGATCGAGGGTCTTCAGCTAATCATGGGCGTAATGCGAGGGTGGATGGCTGCTATCTTCAACTGATCATAGGCGTGATGTAGGGGTGAATGGCCGCTGTTTATGATTGCTCACAATTGTGATAATGGGCACGATAGTTAGGGTTTCGTAGAGGTGTTTTAGTGGCGATGCTAGAGGTTATGGCGAAGGTCAAAGGTGGTTGGGTTAGGTAACTTGTGCGGTGGTAGAGCTAGCTAAGGTGGTGGCCGATGGTAGTGAGTTAGAGGGAGAGAAATTTGAAGAGAGAGAAAGTGTTGCAGCTAGAGAGAGAAAATGAGAGAAGGAAGAGAGAGAGAGAGTTCGTAAGTGTTGATTTTGAAGCTTGTGGGTGGTTGTGTGTGTTTCTAGATGTCTAATGAGCTCCCCCAACACCTCTTTTATACATGAATTGAACCCAAAACCAAAGGAAAGTTTGAATTCTAAGTTAAATGCAAAATCTAGAAAATTATTATTTTTTTTTTTCACTTTTTGGAGCTTGATTTGAATACAGATTTAACTGAATCCAGACGTGTTATTGGTACTAATTTACAGTAGGCCATGTGCAAGATGAATTCACATCATTAATTGGTGTATTTTAACAAGGAAAAAAACATGAAATCAGAGGCCAAAGTGAGAAGGTCGAGCTGTTCTTGAGAAAGAAAAAGGAGGAAAATCGGGGGGAAAATGTTGATGTAGCGTCACATCAATCGATTAGACCACTTTTGACTTACCACATGTCATCATGTGACATGTGCTAGCTAATGTGGCATGTTATGTGGTAGACATGTGGCACTACGTCAACAAGATTGTCCAATTCGACGATGCCACGTGTTAAGACACGTAGTGCAACCAAATCCTGACACGTGGTAGTGTGCTAGTCAACAGAAAACAAAACATAAGAAAAAAGCCTCCCTGCCTTTGCTAAGATTCGAACCTATGACCTCACATTCAAATTCCATGCCTAGTCTATATGCTTAACTATTAGGTCATTGGCCTGTACCTTATCCATATGTGTAACTAAATTACACATATGGACTCAGTCAGCTTAGGTTAGATTTAAATCTAAGCCTAAGTTTAATAGCCCAATTTCTAAATTTAATTAATTAAAAAATAAAAAATCTACCTTAATAAAAGGTTATTTTCTAAAATCTTTTATTTTATTTTAAATTTTCTATTTTTTGCAATTTTTCAATTTTCTAAATTTTTTAAACTATATTTTCTTACTTTTTTAGGGTTTCTTTCTGTACTTCCTTTTTTTTTGTACTTTTATTTAAAAATCATTATTTTTTGTGCTTTTTCTTATTTTTGAAGTTTTTTGTATTTTTCTAAGATCCTTATTTTTTTTTAAATTTCTTAATTTTTTGGGTTTTCTTTAATTCCCTATTTTTTGAATTTTTTCTAATTTAGGACCCTATTGAGAAAAGAAAGAAAAATAATAAAATTAAAAGGGACAAAAATTAAGTATCTAAATACTTGTCACATCACATTAAATGCATGGAAATAAGTATGATAAGGTCAAATTTTGAAAAGTTTCTTCTATAAGAAGTTTCCTCGGGGTCCTAACTTCTGCTAGATCGACATCTTGTAGGCATCGTATTTTAGATCAAGTAAGTTGCACTTGATTGGTCTATGGTGAGCTCAATTCAATTAAGCCTACTCAATGCCTTAGATCACTTACTTAAGGCCTTAGAGCTCTCACCTAGGATCAACCACCTCGCTGGGTGTAAAGGTGTCCTACTTTGACTCTCCAACTAAGGTTCTGTTCTAATTGGGTCATTAGCACTTCCCTTTAGAATAGTTGCTAATCTAGATGTCTCATCCTAGCTTTTCTCCTCCTCAAGCATCATCGCCTTAGTCCTTCACCACCGCAGGCATCTTCGGCTCAGCCGTTCACCACTTCAAACATCGTCTCCTTAGCCTTCCATCAGCCCAAACCTCCATCCTTACCACATTGGTATGGTAGCACTAGCTTGAGCACTTCTAAGTCAAATCTACCATACGCTTGAGAAGCCTATATACCCCTTCTCCTTACCTTCGCTTTGCCAACGAGACTTGATAGGGAAGGGGGGAGGGGAGAGGGGGCTGCACAAGGGCTTTTTAGACATAGGCCCCTTAAGCCCCTCCAAATCTAATACGCCTCATAGTTTAAGGCTACCTGCTTTGGGACCAAGCTTAGGGCCCTGCCTGGTCGGCCAAATAGGCTCTCTAACGCCTAGAAGACATTGGATAAGGCTAACAAACCAAGTTAACAACCACCTTCAGCATATGTAGGATACGTCAGACACCATAAGTGCTCTATCTAATACTTTTGGAAGAGGCTTTGCCTATTAACTACTCTCCAATTGTTGGCACCACTCCACTATAAATATTAGATCATCACCTAACGGTAAACTAGTTAATACTTTGCACACTTAAGCCTATTTATTGCTCCTAAGCATCCTTCACTCTCTAAAACACTTTACTGACTTATGTGTCAAAATTGACTACGCCAAACAATATCTCGGCATCCCTTCACAGTGTTCTCTCTTGTAGGCTTACTAAATGCATAATGTCTAATCCATACCGGCAAAGATCTTGAGATGACAAAGGGTATATTTTATCTATAGATAATTATATATATATATATATATAATATGACAATAATTAGATAATATAATGGAGAAAGTAAATTTGATTAATAAGTAAAAGTTGATAACTATAAAATTAAGATCGGAAAGAAAGCGTTGGTGGTGATATAACAATCTTAATGTCCTAAAAAAAAAGATAGGGAAAATCAAACTCTAAGTTTTGTTATATAGAGTAAAGAAAAAAGATGATGTAAGATAAGGAATTGAAGATAATGCTATAAAAATATGGTTGTTGTAAGAAAAATGCTAAAAATGTTTAAAGTAGTACTGTGGAATTCCATTAAATATAATCAATGAAGTGTTTGAATAATAATGTCACACATAATTTCTAAATTTAGGGTTAGACATTTTGAAGCACACATAATTTCTAAATTTAGGGTTAGACTTTTTGAAGCATGAATTAGGCCTTTGTCTGTGTGCTCTTGGGATAAAGTAAAGTGGGTTTAGTCGAACTCGCACATATTAAGGCACGTAAGCTATGCACAGTCAAATGAGGACTTGTGCAGACTAGTGGGCTTAATTCAGAGTTCTTGCTAAGGCTAGCATGTTAGGCCAATAATGTCGGGAAAAGGAAAAAAAATGCAAAAAAAGAAAATAAAAATGAGAAAAATGCTGCATTTAGGAAAATAATCTCAAATATGCAACACTTGAAATCACCTCTTCAAGAGATAAATTGCTTCTTGAAAAGGTGATTTCAGTACATCCCTAAACTCCATTTTTATCTATCCCTCCACTTTAAATTTAGTTGAGCGTATATGCGATTGTAGTTAAAAATGTAATCACCTTAAATTTTATTGAGCCTATACGTGATTTTAATTGAAAATGTATTCAAAACGTGATGTTCTATAGACATTTATTTTTTTAATCAATCAATTGAATTATATCTAGTTATTTATTCATGAGATGTTTGGTTTTGTCCTCTTTCAGTAATATACAGATACGCGTTTTGAATCAACATCGAAGTATGTTATTAACTTAAAATTATAAAGACATGAAATTGTTATAGGAAATGTAATCGTAGTATCAAAATAGCTAAATAACATTTCAATAATAAGGAAAGTAAATCATAAGTGAAATATGACGTCGGCATCGTCATCAAGCCAATGGTTAAACATCTTAGGGTTCTACATTGTCCTAAGGCTCAACCATCTAGGCCACATCTAATTGGGTGATCTACCCACCATCCTGACTATAAGCACCTAAAAACGATGCATGCATGTAGATTGGAGAAAGGTGCATCTACATGACTCCCTCACTCATGTTGTATTGATGATCTCTAACCAACCTCCTCAAAGGTGCAGGAGAGGTATAAACTTAGCTAGTGGAGGTCTCTCCCATGACAGGGGTGTGGCACATGGGATCCCTAGAACTTTCCCTAATGAATGACTTACGAAGAGATGCTAGTAGTGAGAAGTGCTAGGGAGAAGCATCATCGAAAATCTACATGTAGAGTTGTCTGCATCTTCGACCTTTAACTTGACGATAACCATGTTCCCCACAACCCCTTTCCCTTTGTGGCTTGTTTGATAGGCAGTCATCTTCATCGACATCAAGACTGGGTGTAGCTAGGATGCCTAGATAGACCCCAATAATCCCTTAGATGAGGTCATCTACTTAATGTTACTCATATATTATATCCTTGTATAACATGTGTGGCATTCTATGTATGAAGTCCACCTGTATTCCAAACGCATAAGTTTGAGTTGCATATAAATAGAAAAACAAAAGTGTAATTAAAAAAGCAATTATATGTACTATATACATCTAGAAAGCCCTAAACCAGTCAATGTATGTGTGGGTAACTTGCTAGTACAAGGGGGCATAGTTAGGATGTATACCAGGTTATGGTTGGACCTAAACTATTCAGTTTTGACGATCCTCTTATTGTGCTATCTAACTTGCATGGTAGGTCGCACAATTTATCTCTATCCTACTCCTTAGGTTGATATCATGTAGTGCCTATCTAGTATTATGGTAGGCTAGGATCTCTTACATCCCACCAAACTGTTGAGCCATGTGGTTGAGATAGAGCATCTCTACGATGTAGAAGTATATAAGTAATTCATGAGCTAACCATACATCACTCTCATATCGACAATAATCAGGGAGTCAAGCAACATCATCGTGGTCATAAGGAATCTAAACAACTTGAATTGATGATAAAAAATGAGGATAAAAAAAGTAACAATTACAAAATGAATAAGGAGACAATTTCGGTAAATACGCAACTGCTCCAAACGTTAGTGATTGAACACATCTATATACTGTCTAAGCACATACGTAGGCAGCTCGGTCATGTCAAACCCCGTCCCCCATCGACTGATAAGTGGTCAACCGTTGACAACTATTGTAATATAACAATGTAAAGGGGTAATGTATAGGGAATGCTCCCATGCCTATACTTGCAAAATCATGAATGGACCACTAATCTCTCCTACTTCCATCCTAGAAGCCAAGTACAACTGGTGACATAGCTACACCAAGCAAGCTGCTCCCCACGCGTATTACTTAGCCATGGTGAGGTCCAATAAGAGAGGGAGGAACATAAGGTGTACGACATTGTTAGACTTGTTTGAGAACAACATACCCTTGATCAACTGCATGATATGTGCCTTCATAAAGCACTACACTATCTTGTCGTCTGCATGAAAAGGAAAATAAGTGAAATTGTCCATTAACTAGGATAGCTTCAATCTAGCACCCTTTATGGTATTCTTTAGTGGGCAAATCCCTAATAGGTGGTGACATAACTCGACTTAATAAGTAGATGCCATCACTTTAGTAACAACTTTGCTGTCAGTTAGTATGAGCAGAGATATATCCTATAGCATCACCGTCATCTCCATTGTATGGAAGTGAAACGTATGTATCTCTTCCCTCCATCATTCAACTAAGGCGGGAATCAAGTGCCAATCTAACTATATGAAGGGAACCTGCTGCACACCAATGAAGCTTCACTAGTCTAGATACGGGATCATACATAGATCTATCGGGATCTTCTCACCATCCCAAATCCTAAATATTGCCTTATGTCTACGGCACCTGAGTTACTAGTTTTCTTATAACCAAGGAAGAAGAACCATTGTTACAATCAGTACAAGAATTGAACAAATCACAAGTACTTTTTCCATTTGCTATTCCTTACTTGACTACCCCACATTAGCTTAGACCTATGAGATGACTATAAGTGAAGCGGTGATCTATTTGTCGATCTTGGATGAGTCTACTCCTGTAAGTGTAAGAGGGAAAAAAAAATTCTAAGCTTACTACAAAACTCATAAGGTAAAAACAAAAAGTTAGAGAAAGAACAACTTCTTAAATACATTTCCATATATATAATCAAGTAATATTATCATAGGTTTTTTCACTTTCACTGAGTCAACTACCAGTAGATCCACTCGACATTGGTTGTCTTCTTTGTTGTGGACATTTTCTCCTATTTTGTCCATCCTCATCGCATAGTCTATAGGTATAAGTTAAGGGTCCCTCTCAGATGTCCATCTCATTCTAGAATCATTTTTCTTGTGGCCTGCTTGGATTCCTAACCCTGTTTGATGTCGTAACTGGATGCCATATAAGAATGTCAAGATATGACCAATTGAACTTATCGACACAAGGCATGAAGGAATGCGTATATATATGTGACCGATTCTATAAGGTATACCAATACCTAATATATGCAGCACAGTCCATGCTCATTTTTCCTATAACAATTGTAGCGTGAGACTATAGAATTTTGTTTGTTTGCTACTTGTTACAAGTACACTGTGCGATCTTAAGGGCAACTGTGTAGTTGCTCTCTCCTTTTTGCATGTACGTTGTTGGTCTTGGTATTGTTATGACCTCGAAGATCTGCTCATTGTAGTAAAAAATCATGATACAGTGACCGCTAGCCACTTTGCACCACTTATCAAACTTTCTCTTCACAAATTTGGTTAAAACTTTACGAATGCTCATTTGCTCCACTAACTTGATCATATGCTTGTTGAAGTAGTCGTTGCAATTGTAGAAAGTTTTCATAAGTAGTGCTATGACAGGTAAGTTCCTAGCATCATGCAAAGCATTGTTATAACTTTCTGTAATGTTGGTTGTTCCATGACCAAACCGAGCTCTATCATCGTATACCAGTATATACATTTTAGGATGCAGGCATCTAAAGTAAGTTTTAGTATAGGGGTTCATAGTCTTGGCCTCGTTATGGTAGATGCAAAACTTTTAAGATTGCAACTAGTAAGCGACCTTCTTTATTAGCTCTTCGCATTCATTGTTCTTAGCTCAAGTGTTGAAGTTACTAGCAACGTATTGTATACACCACCGCCAAGGCTAACCCCTTGGTTAGATTGCATTCTTACCTTCTACTGTAGACTAAATCCTAGCATGACAGTCTGAAATCAAACATATATTAGTACGATCTCTTATAACATGCATGAGCACACATTTTAGGAATCAACTTTAGTTATCTTGACATTCCTCGTCAACTAGGGTAAAACTAAGTGGGATTATGTGATTCTAACCATCAACTCTAGTCGTAATCAGCAGTTTATGCTTGTACTTCTCATATAGGAATGTTCCATCGATCTTAACTATAGGCTAACAATGTGTAAACGTTTCAATGCACAGTCTGAATGCTTAGAAGACTTTGTCAAAGAACATGTGCCTAGTAGTATCACTATCTTGCCATTTCTACTCAACCATAATACTAAGGTTAACCTCTTAGATTGCATTTAGTAGATATGGGAACACCGCATATGATTCCTCCCACTTACTGTAAACCTGTTCAATCGCTTTGTGCTTCACTTCCCTAATTCTCTTGATGTGCATAGTATAACTATATTGCTTGCAAATAATTGCCCACAAGTATCTTACCTTAACACTTGGTGACTCTTCAACATCCTTAATCAAAAAGTAATATAACATGTTTGAGTCCAATTTTGAGTAATCCTAGCTTATTGTAGGATTGAGGCATGTGTATGGACCTACGAACCCAGTTATCACAAAATATCCTACATGTTGCTTCTTCCAAACCCTAAGTCTCCACTTGCAGCTCTTTTCCCAATCAATGTATCTAATAAACCATAACACCGTTTCAAACTCCTTCATGATGAAGTCATGGTGGTTCACAACATGATGCAGCCTCATAATTGTCTATAGATGTTTTTCATTCTCAAACTGCATTCCTACATTTAATTCATCACTGAAGCCCTATTCACCACCACTTATACAATCATCAGATGCCACTAGTCCATCCCTTACAATTGACGTATAGAAAGGCATGAGTTCCAACATCCCGACTACGTCTACAGATGTCACTAACCCATGCCTCTAATCATTTGATCCACATGACCCTTATGCTTCTTCAACTTCCTACAACTAAAGTTCACTTTAGCCAATGTAAACATTGCAATTTGTGTCATTAGAGTCTTCACCAATGTCAGTGAATGCTAGCTCATTCTCCACATCAATATCTCTATTAGACTCGTTGGTGATGAAGGCATTAGGTTTACTAGACATGCGACTACTGCTTTGTACGTAGCTTGGTGGGATCATTTGGGATTTGAATACCCTGGTTTTAACTTGTAGTCCAACATCATTGTTGTGCCATTTGACATCATGCTTAGCTACGGAAGGGACTATCGATGGTGGGTTCACTTCATGAATTTCAATATAGATCTCAGGAAAACCGATGACTCCATCATGTCCTACTAACAAAGCTATCAATTACTGGACATCATAATAATTGCTGATGGGATGGCATAAAACATGTCCCTAGTACCGCCTACTATGATGCACTTGTGAATTTGCTCGATTTGGTGTGTTTTCATGTCAACCCAAAATCGATTACATACTAATCTAATTACTTAGTCATATGTAGCCCCAAATGGAACTCTAACTACTGTTCTCAGGTGCTTATCATACCGTACCCGATCTTCTCCCTCTATAATATTTCCACTAACATAACAAACCAACCTCATATTATCCATTATACATTTGTTTGCCGCATCAACTATATAAACTTTAGCATACGCATGTAAAAATACTACCTCATGCTAGCATACACACTTTACTCCAGTTTATGAACACATCATCTAATTTGATTTCATTATCATTATCCCTTAATGGAACTAGAATCTATAATTTCTCCAACTGAACCAAATAAAGAAGTTACATTGCCTCGCAAGCCAATTCATTATCTACACCCCTCAATATTAATTATTTGTACACGTATTACCTATTACACGCGTATACATACAATACAGTACTTACATACATGTACACATAAATTTTACTAAATAACAAATGCAATGTTTTGGGAAAAAAATTATAAACACATTAATGTCATACAAAAAACAAATCTAGATATGACACATATATATAATTGACCAACAAACATATATTTATACAAAAAAAAAATAGCTTGGCTTATAGGTAAGGGGAATAGAAAACTATTGTATTCAACTATATATCATAAAATAGATGAATGTACTCATTTGCCTAAAAATTACAAGTAGACAACAATGTACAATCATGTATTAAGTGAGAGCATTATTTATTCGAAAAACATGTACTTCAAACGGATTAAAATGAGTAAAAATAATACATTCCTATATTGATGTCTAGAGAGAGAAAGTGATGATTGTACATCAATTGTCTCCGTTTCTAAAAAACTTCCCACGACAGAGACCTACACCATACAATTACTCCAATTCTATAATTGATTCATCAAAAAACGGACCTAAATAGTTGATTTGGTTAAGGGTGATTGGAGATGGCTATAGAGAGAGAGAGAGAGATAAAGTTTGGAAGATATTGAGGATGCAGAATGGAGGAGAAGAAGGGTCGGGGATGTTTAAATCCTTGTGGAAATCACCTTTTGAAGAGACAATTTTAAGTACGCTATGTTTGGAATCATTTTCCAAGATGTTACATATTTGTTATTTTTTTTTTGTATTTTTTTTTTCCTTTTCCCTATATAATGTCCTAATTGCAGAATTATGCAAAGTCCATAGGGTAAAATAACTCTAAAATATTACATATATAATAAAATTTTCTACAATCTCATATATATTTTTGATAGGACGGTCTCCTAATTAATTTACCAGTGATTGCCGATGTTAACATCTTCATATCAACAAATATTATTATCGTCAAATGGATTTTGGCGGTTGAGACTTTATTTTGCTTCTTTCTTTTCTTTTTTCTTTTCCTCTCAGTAGCCTATGAAACTTTGTAACAAATGAAATTGGGCAACTCGACAATGACTTCATGCAATGGAGAAAACTAATATACATATGCATGCATACATATATATAAATATAATATATATGTATTGCTTCACGTTTGGTAGCATATACTTCAAACTTCAAGTTTTGTTATGACCATTATTATTTTCAATAGAAGTGATACCAAATAATCTATTAGTTATTTTTTAAGACACGTAGAAAAATTGAATTAATTAACATATCTTATGAAAGTGTAATTTCATAGTAGATTATATAATTTTTTAAGACACGTTAAAGAATTAGTTAATTGACATATCTCACTAGCATCCATCAAAATGTCTAAATACGAGTAATGCATTTCATAGCTCATGTACTTTTAGGATTAAAAAGATAGGCAATAGAAACATATTTTTTGGAAACGGCTATTATGAGGAATAGGCTAGGAATTTCCATTATTTTGTTTACTTCCTATTTCTATTATAGTGAAAACTTATTCCATTATTTACTTTGTAGGAGTATTAAGCTAATGATATAATCAAATGTATCAAATTGCCCTTCTTTGGCCATTTAGGTACTAACCAAAAAGTTATTTAACTTTTATTATATATAAGTATATATATAAAATACATATACATGGAACCTATACATTATATACAGGTACATACTCATATATATATATATATATATATATATATAATATAGAGAACAACGGTTTACAAGAGGTAATGGAATTGAGGTGCAATAGTGCGGCAATGATAACATTAGCTAGAATTTCATGAAGCCAAATTTATGGGATAATGATAAGTAAAATTTTCGATTGCAAAGCAAAAACGATTAACATTCGATATCCCCATAAAACATGACGTTCCAAATAATTTAATATGTTTTATATATAATGTTATATGTACATGCTATATACATAATCTATATGTTAAGGGTGTTATACGTGACAAATAAATGGATTATATGTTTATATATACGTTATATATTATAATAATATATAATTTGAATATTATTGTATATAACGTTATATCTATAAGTACAAGTTACATATACAATCTATATGTTATATGCATTATGTAATAAAATCTATAATTATATTATATATTATATTTATATAATCTATATGTTATATTTGTGTCTTCTATGTATTACACTTCAATAAATTATATATTTGCATATGTTTTATTAATGTAACGTTATATATATATATATATATATATATATATATATTATATGTTACGTGTGCATCCAATAAATAGATAATACACGTCATAGTTATAATCTAATATACTATTAGACAATGGGTAATTTCATTAATTTAATTTTTAAGTGGGGTATAATAGTTAAACTACTTAAACTTTTTACTTCCTTCTAAAAGGGAATAAAAATTTCCACTTTTTGGAAGGTCTTATCTATTCCCTCTACAAAAGGAATATAAATGACACTAAGAATAAAAAAGGATTGCATAAAATTCAAGTAAACATAGTAAGTAAAAAAAAAAAAAAAATTAAGAGAGAATAATTATTATATTCCATCTCTATTATCTCCAAGTAAATTACCCATTAGAGTTCATTACATTAAACTTCCACTTACATCTAATATCCATTTTTTTTTCTTCCCTTTAAGTTTGATAAAATATGACAAAAATTGATATTTTTATTCATATGCTTTTTATCTAATGCAAAAATATGAATTATAGTTTTATTATAAAGAGAATATATTTAGATCTATATATACTTGTTTTGTTATAAACAACATAAATTAGTAATGGTGAAATACAAAAATCCCTTTATGTAGTGAATACTGAAAAGAGGTGTTAGTTTAGTAAAATAAGTTTTACTCTGAGGAAATTAACTTTTCTTCTCAAAGAAGAAATTAATTTTCCAAATGTTGAAGACGATGTTACCATTATGGTCAAACAAGACTTGTTTTAAGGAAAATGGTGAAACATTGAAAGCATTTCCTATGAAGAAAATGAATGTTATTGGTGAAATGTGCTTTGCCTCAAGGAAATGAGGCTCAAAATGATAAAAATAGTGTTAAAAATTGTGAAATGAGCTACAGTTTCAATAAAATAAGCCTAAAAATGGTAAAATGATAAAGATATCTCCATGTTGAATATAGTGTTTGTGTGGTGAGATTAATCTTGAACTAGGGAAATAAGTTTTGATAAGATGAAATGGTGAAAATAATGTTAATATGGTGAAATGAGCCTCATATTGAGAAACTGGGTGTTGGTATCAAACTAACTTCAATGAATAATGTCGAATGGGTCTTGCTAAGAAATGGGTTTGACGGGCTCCTAGTGCTTGGTAAGATGCAAGAAAGCCTCCATAGGTAGATCCACGAGTGTTGGTTTTTAAACCAATTTCAAAGAATAATGTCAAATGGGTCTTGATGGGAATTGGGTTTGATGGGCTCCTCACACTTAGTAATATGCAAGAAAGCCTCTAGTGGGTAGATCATAAGGGCCTTACAACGCTTAAGTCAGCAAGGAGGACAAAGAAAAAGGAAAGTGAAGGAGGTTGGACACTAAGATCTCGTATAGGTAGTGTTCAACGTAAGTGGAAGGTGTTCTTAATTTGGAAGTGGGAGAGAGGAGATTCAATCCTTTACCTATTGGCTTCCTTTTGCTATTTATATTGGATAAAAGTACAACTACCTAGATGCGTGTCAACTTAAGGTTCGTTTGTATCGACAATTAATAGGGGGAATATTCTATGTAGAGTTGACATGGTGACTTTAGAGGTTAGTCGGCTATGACTATGTTGGCAGCCATGTCTATGAATGGCAAGTCTAACATCCTTAGGAGATGTCAGGTTAATTGGCCATATTACAGATGTTAGATGGTAACTAATGAGCTCAAAGCAGAGTATCGAGTGAAAAGATTGAAGATTTGAGTCTGGTAGACTGAATGCCTCATCTATGGTGATCCAAACATTAAGGAGGCTCATGTGGTTGAACGCATCTCAACTAGTTGAGCTTAGACAGACTGAAAGGAAGGTTCCTTGCACCCCAAGCTTTGTTAGTTTGTGGCTATGGTCTTTGCTCCTCAAAAAGCGTTTTGGCATTGTGCTCGATGGGAGCTTATGAAGGACTTCAGGAGGATAGCTCCCTATGCATCATTCTCGGGGTCTAAGGTGAGGAAGGAGTTCAAGTAATCTTGGACACATAGAGCTTAGGAGGAAAGAAGAGGGATGGCGATCCCTTCAAGGGTCTTAGGGCCTTTACTAGAACTAGGCTTTAGACAAAGCAAAAAATAGGTATCAACACCAAGCATTCATATGGTGAAATAGTAAGATCCTTACCTACGATGGAAAAGGTGATAGTGGTGTAAAATGCACTTACTTTAAGTAAATATGCGTTCAAATGGTAAAAGAAGGTGTTACTATGGTGAAATAGGAATTAGTATAATGAATGAGTGTTATTTTGAGGATGAGGCTTGAAATTGTGAAAGTGGTGATAACATGATGAAATAAACTTTGCTTCGAGGAAATAAGCTTTAAAATTGTGAAAATGATGTCCCTATGGTGAGAGAATATCTTTTTATAGTAAGATAAGCTTGCCTTAAGGAAATGAGCTTAGAAATAGTAATAATGGTATTAGTATGATGAAATGAACCTTACTTTGAAGAACTGAGCTTACATATGTTAAAATAGTAAAATCTCTCCTTTTGTTGAAAATGGTACAACACGATGAAGTAAGCCATACTTGAAGGAAATAAATTTTGCAATGGTGAAAATGACAGTATATGTTGAAATGAGTTAAGCCTCGAGGAAATGAGCCTTGATGTGGTGAAAATAGCATTAGTTTTATGAAATGATAATTTATTTGAGGAAATAAGTATTGAAATGGTGAAACAAGTGAAAGTCGACCTTACGATGAAAATAAGTTTTAGTATGGCAAAATGAGTATTGCTTGGACAAATTGAGCCTTCATATGGTGAAACGATAAAATTACTCTTTATGATGAAAAAGGTGATGATACGAAGAAATGACCCATACCTCTCACAAATTAACCTTGAAATTCCAAAAATAGTGTCAATATGGTGAAATGTGGGTTGGAGGAAGGGGGGTTACAGGGGTTTAGGTGATAATATGATGAAATGACCCATACCTCTCATAAATTAACCTTGAAATTATGAAAATGGTGTTAATATGGTGAAATGTGGGCTAGAAGTGGTGGGTGGAGGAGGGTATAGTGGTGTGGTAACGTAGTATAGAATTATAATGAAATATATTAACGTTTCACAAAGTGGTTTAAATAAGGAATCGATATTTCAAAAAGTTCAAAAAAAAAAAAAAGATTAACGCTTCACAAAGTGATTCAAACAAATTTATGGATTGGCTACTATGAACCTTTTATTTGAACTACTTTGTGAAATGTTGATATTTTATTTGAAATTTTCGAAAGATTGATCCCTTCTTTGAAAATTTTGAAATGTTAATTTCTTATTTGACCTTACTTGTAAACGTTAATCCTTTTCATCGTAATTCTCCCATGAAATAGGTCTTATTTCAAGGAAATTATTTTGAAATAGTGGAAAAGGTGTTATTTATGTTGAGATAAGCCTTTCTTCAAGGAAATTAGCTTTAGAATTGTGAAAAGGAGTAATTATGGTAAAATGAGCCTTTCTTTGAGGAAAATAGCTTTTAAATAACGATAATGGTGTTAGTATGATGAAATGAGTCTTGATTCGAGGAAATGAGCCATGAAATGATAGAATAGTAGAAGTCATACCTTCGGTGAAAAGGCATAGGTATGGTGAAATGACCTTACTTGAAGAAAATGGGCTTACAAATGGTAAAAGCCATTGTTAGTGTGGTGAAATAAGCATTGCATCATGAAAATAATCCTTAAAATGGTAAAACAATAAAAACATTCCCTATGGTCAAAATGGTGTTCAAGTTTTGAATTGAACCTTACATCAAGGGATGAAGACTTCATGCTAGGAACTAGTAAAATCACTCCCTAAAGTCAAAAGGTAGATAGTATGGTGAAATGAACCTTACTTCTAGAAAATAGCCTTCAAATTGTGGAAATGATACCTATATGATGAAATTAGCCATATTTTATGGAAGTAAGCCTTGAAATGGTGAAAATGGTGTTATTGTGATTAATTGAGACTTTCTTTAAGGAAACAAGATTTGAAATGATGAAAACAATATTAGTATGGTGAAAGAGGCTTGATTCAAAGCATTAGGCCATGAAATATTGAAAGACATTAGTGTAGTGAAACAAGCTTTATTTAGAGTAAATGAGCCTTTAATAGTAAAATCTGTTAATAGTATGGTGAATTAAACCTTACATTAAAGAAAATGAGCCTTAAAATCATGAAATAGTAAAAACCATTCCTTATAAAATCATGTTCGTATGTTGAAAGAAGCCGTACATAGAGGAACTAAGACCTAATTCTAGGAAATAGTAAAATAACTCCTTATGGTCCAAGGGTTGATAGTATGGTGAATTAAACCTTTCTTATTAACTGTAAGCCTTCAATTATGGAACGATTTTAGTATAGTGAAATTAGGCATATTTTATGAAAGTAAGACTTACAATGATGTAAATGGTGTTATTACAATGAAATGTGTCTTTTTTTTTTTTTCTTTTGTTGGAGGAAATGAGATGTTAAATGGTGAAGACAATTTTAGTATAGTAAAATGAGTCTTGACTTGAGAAATTGAGGTATGAAATGATGAAATAGTAGAAATCTTCCCTATAGTGAAAATGGCGTTAATGTGATAAGATGAGCCTTACTTTAAGGAAATAGCCTTCTATTGGTGAAAACCATTGTTAATATGTTGAAATAAGCTTTGCAGAGGAAATGAGTCTTGCAATGGTAAAATAGTTAAAATCGCCCCTATAATGAAAATGGTGTTCATGTGATGAAACAAACCTTGCATTAAGGAATTGAACCTTCATAGAGCAAAATGGTAAAATTCCTCCAAATGTTGAAAATGATGATAGCATGATGAAATAAGCACTACTTCTTGAAAATAAGCTCAAATATTACGAAAATAACATTAGTGTGATGAAATGAATAATAATTTGAGGAGATAAGCCATAAAATGATGGAAATGTAACCTTTCTTCAAGGGAATGAGTATTGAAATAGTGAAAAAGGTCTTCATGTGGTCAAATATGCCTTTATTAAAGGAAATGGGCCATAAAATTATGAAATAATTATAGCTTAGTCTTTGGTGAAAAATGCATAAGTACGGTGACATGAACCTTAGAGGAAATAAGGTAACAAATGATGAAATCAATTATTAGTATGGTGAAACAAGTTTTGTATCGAGGAAACAAGTCTTGAAAAGCTGATAATGTGATGAATAAACCTTGCTTTGAGGAAATTAGCAATAAAATGGTGAAAATGATGTTGATATGGTTGAAAAAACATATTTCCATGGTGAAATAAGCATTGTTTCATGTAAATGAACTTGGAAATAATGAAAACGGTATTGGCATGACAGAATGGGCTTTATTTCAAAGAACTAAGCCTTTATATCTTGTAATAAGGGTATAAGTATTTGTAAAATCAACATTATATATATTTACGCATTTTCCAATAATTTCCTACCAATATTTATTATTTATACATATATGTATCTTTCTCCAAGAAGTATATAATAATCCATACATACACATGTACAAGCTAGTATATATGATTTAATGGTTATTATATGTTTGTAAATTGACATATAATATCTTACAATACACACACACACACATATATATATATGAACATATATTTTGATAGTTGTACATTTCTCTTTAGTGCCCAGTGTCCAAGCTTGGTCCTTAGGCTAATCATCTACAGAATGACAAGAATTATATTTAATTAATATGGTAATTGGTAATGGATCACACCCTCGCAATTTTGTCCATTACTAACTCTCATATAGCTATAAGTATAGCGAATTGTAGGTAGATAAGGGGAATGAAATCATAATTATTAAAGAACGGAATAGAGAGCTGTAAATAGCTATTGTTATATTTAATTGAGTGTAATTGAATTCATAAAACATTATTCACTTCATAGAATTTAATAGGAGAGACATTAATACAAAATAAAATACCCAAAATACTCTTATTTAATTGAATAATAAAATAAATAAAAAAGTGAAGAAACAAAAGAACAGATAAAAGGAAAAGGCCTAACAAGAATATTACACATCATCTCCTTCTCATAAGTTTGAAACTTGAAACCCTAAAATTGGAGCATGCTATTACTTGATAATCAAAGCCTATTGCCATTTTTCTAATTTGTATTTATCAAGTATAGGTCTTTGAAGGAAAAAATAATAGATGGTCGTTGGAGTTTAGAGGGAGAAAATGGGAGTTTCGACAAGAGTCGTAGTAAGAGGGAAACATGAGGAAATGCAAAAGAAGAAGAAGATGAGAAATAAAGAAGGAAAATGTGAGTTAGATCTTTAGTAAGTACAGATCTTTGAAGGAGCATTAAGGAAGCATTGCTAAAGTTTGGAGAGAGAAAGCTTGAAACCATTTTGATTTGGCAATGAGTGAACTAAGATGGTAATAGGTAACTTGGGCAGAGAGATGTGAATAACTTTGATTTTGTAGTGAATTGAGAGCAATGATGGAGAGAGGGGAAGAGAGAGGAGATGGAGTAGTATGATGAAGAAGATGACACTAGTTGAGTTTGTATGAGGGTATTTTAGGAAGAAACATAAGCATATCATCTAGGAATTGTAATTCTTGGATGGAGTCTAAGAATGCCCATTCTTAAATTTAAAGAATTAAAATTCCTGAAGTATGGCTATTACAAGAGCAAAAAATAAACAAAACACCATAATAGAGGTTATATATGAAATAAGGGAAGAATGACAACTTCATTCCCCCAAAATGAATAACCTAAGTGACAATACAGTTTTGAGACTGCGTTAATGATTTTTAATAATGCATATTTAACAACCTCCATCATATTGTTTGATAATTTATATTAAAGTAGCAAATAATTTTATATCAATTCTAAGGAATTAAATAAACTACGATTCATGATTTGGTGCTCTTTCAAATTCTTCTCGAAAATACATAGGAGTGAAAAATTAACTAAACACCATAATAGATGTTAAATAAGAAATAAAGGGAGAATAGCAACTTCATTCCCCAAAAATGAATAATCCAATTGGTGATATAGCTTCAAGATTGCTTTATTGATTTTCAATAATGCATATTTAACAACCTCCATGTTAATGTTTGATAATTTATGTCAAAGTAGTAGATAATTTTATATCAATTCTAAGGAATTAAATTAAATTAGGATCCGTGATTTCATGCTCCTTGAAATTCTTCTCGAAAATATAATGGTAATTCCTAAAATATTTATATAAATAATATATAGCTTTCACAAAATTTTACAACCCATAGAAGAAACATCAATTTCATACAGGAAAATGTTGAACGGTACGAATGAATGTCACGAAAAATTATTGCGATCTACGTGTTTATTACTTTTCAGTGATTTAATTATTGGAATGCGTATTGACCAGCTTCTATTGGTGCTTACACTTCTAAGCTTGTTGGTATCATTATTCCGTTAGTTTATTTTCGCAACGAGTATCATTGCTCTTTCACAAATAATGCAGCAAAATTAAGGTACATGCCATGGTGGGACAATGATATATTGCTTTTTTTTTTTTAAGACCGCAAATTTCTCATATGCTATACCGGTGAAGAGCACCTAAATCTTTTAAGTTGGACTCATTCTGCATCAGTATTAGAATGGAAATAACACTCTAAAAATCATTATCTGCTAACTTTTAAGCACTAAACAGCTAAAAAAAAGGTTCAGATCATGAAACTCTATGCCAACAAGTTCTTTAGGTTAAAATTTATTAAACATGTGGCATGCCCGTTGGACATACAAATACAAATGCATTAGTCAAATGAAGTCCCCATTGTCTTCAGTGAGCGATGCCTTTGCACATTCACCAATGAATCCACATAGGGGAAAAAAGAAAACAAAATGATGCACTCAATTCAAAACAAAACGACATCAATAATCATAGATGTTACCTGTCAAAATAAATAAATAAATAAATAATTATAGGTGTTGGCATGAGAAGGTTTGATAATTGCCGCTGCTTGTGTGTAAAAACATACCAATGGTGAATTGAATATTAATATTAAAATATCAGTGCCATCCACGTGTAAAAAGTAGACAAACTGCTTTAAAATAAAATATATGACACTACTTTATTTCCACTTATGCCCAATAAATCAAACTATGACTCCATGGTGCGAGAGAAAAATATAAAAGAAATGACTCACGAGCACAGTCTAAGACTTATAGACTAAACAAAGACTAGAAAACTTCAAGTCTATCATTCGATTGGTCCGTTATATCATCCCATCTGAAAAGGAAGGCAAGCTGCGTTGTATAATTCAAATAATTTTCAAATCATGCCAATCGTGGATTTTCAAATCCAAACCAATAAAAAATTTTCCCTTCTACCAGGCAGCATCGTAGAACCATACATAACTTTGCTACTTGATTGTAAAAAAGAATCTAAATAACTCCACTATACATTTAACCTCAATTTCTTCACAAATTATTTCGAAATCTATTTGAATCATGTAAATGTTTAGAGAAAACATACTCAATACTACATGGAAATAATTGAAAAAGGCCTTCTAAAATTAAGAAAATGGCATATGCAAACCAAATTTGAAATACTTTAAATAATCATAGAATTCATTCTCTACCCAAAAATAGACCCTCTCATCTACTCTAGGTTTTCTCAAATTCCATTACTCTGACAACTTAGACATAAAAGATTTGTACTTTGATACTAAGTAATTATTAGCATGACTTGAAATCAAATTAAGAGGCTAGACATCAAACAAGAAGTCATTATACAAGTAAATAGCTTGCTTGTTACTTTCTCTGTCATCTGGATATACATCCTACAAAAGGGCATCAAAGGGCAAGTTTATCATATTTATCAATTGAACTGCTACAACTTGAAGCCAAGCGGGGGGGGGGGGGGGCGGCGGGGAGGGTCGAGGGAAAGGAGTGGCTTTGGAAAAGGAGAACTAACCATCCTAGTTCTCGCCATATCTTAGTTCTTAAAATATTGTAAGAATCAAGTACAAGGATTTGAACTTGAAAGAAGGAGGAATTTTGTATTAAGCAATTAAGAGTTTGTGAGAATTGCAAAAACGTAAAAGAAAAAAGAGAGAAGAGAGTTTGGAGATTCTATAATAAGGGTAAATTATGGTTTTTAGGAAATCAAATCGATTTAATTTGAATTTGAGCTCAATGGAGGACATGTACAACTCACAGTAATCTAATGGACACAATCTTATTGATAGTTACTGAGTGTGCAAAGGAGATGATTATAGACAAGACAACTGTCTAAGGAAGAGAAAACGAAAAGCTATGACTCTTTGCCTTGGAGTTTCACCTTTTATTCCTTTTTTTAAAGATAATTTGACCCAAATAGCATAGCACCGCTATTGATAATGTAATTTACCCATGTTTAGCGATCATGCCATTTTAAATCATGGCATAAGTACAACCATTACATGGTCACTTACTTGCTTAGCTAATATAAGGATTCGAGTAAGACGTTACTCCCATACTCGATGGAAGTCAGAGGGCAAATGTTGATAGTGAGTTTTCATCCCTTCAACTAAGCTCTTAGCTAAATGCCAACCTATAATAAGTAATTTGAAAATTGTTTAAGAAGTTATGCCTTTAAGTGACCACCATTATAGTTGACCATTTGATTACCACCATGCTGACCTCTTATTGAAGCTTTCATAACTCAATGCCTACTATTTGATTAGTATTTGAAAACCCTAGTTATCAAGGCCTAGTCCATCAAGATTAAAATACTCAAATATAGGTGCGAATAGCTTAAATGTTTCCTAAACAACAATTATACATTTGCTTATTTGTCTCCACAAATCATATAAGGCCAAAATTAGAGAATGTTACATGTCATTAGCAATTCAATTGCTAGCCACTATAATTATTAGACAAAGGCTAATAAATACAAGAACATGGCCTCTATAGGAACTCTCTACACACTTTGAACACTTGACCTAATATTCCTAAACACTTTCTCTCGGATGCTTCACTAACTTAAGTATCCAAATGCTTATGCGGGCTAGTACTACCACCCCCCTAAAGCCTAACTCTTGCTTTTTTGCAAATTGTTAAACAATCATCCAAATTTCAACAACAAGAAGAAGGGCTTGAAATAATCCTATGTAATCGAGACTAGAAAAGGATGGCTCGCCATCTAAAATATTAGTAAATATAAAGAGATAAAAGATGGTTGAGTGCCATAGGGCACTTTAAGAGGGGTAAACCTCCCGACCCATGATAGATGCTCATTTCTTTTCCAATGAGCCCATTAGATGACAAAAACAAACCGTCAACTCTTTTATGTATCAATTTAACTTATCTTTGTGAGATGGACATGTTGATAATGTCAAATAAGATTCATTAATTACAAATAGGGATTAATAATGTAAAAGTGCATAATTTTTAAAAGCCTACCATTTAAATTAAAAAAAGTACAAATTAGTCCTTAATATTTTTCACTCTCTATTTGTGTTCTCAATCTTTATTTTTTCTACTCGAGTTTTTAGCATTTACAAAAGTTTGAAAGTGAGAACTTTTGGTAATGGCACAAATTTTTCCATGAATTAATGATACATAGTTTTATTAATCCATGTAATTATTTAAACATATATAATAAAATAATTAAAGAAATTGTGTAGAATTAATAAAAAATTCAAAAAAATAAAAATTTGAAAGTATTGAAATAAAAATATACAACACATATATTAATGAACCATCTTATTAGATGTATATAATAACATATTAATCTTCTACTACTTTGGTTGCCTTTACTGTTGTGCAACAAGGAGAAGTTTCATCAAATCCTTTGCAACAATATACTCTACCCAATCCTCCTATGTCAATGAGCATGTTACTCATAAAGTTAAGGAACAACTCCCCGCTATAGAACCTACAATTACACAAGATTCATTACCTAAAGTAAGGAACCACAGAGTTCAAATTGGAGGCTTGTCATTATCACGCGATATACCACGTGTCACAATTGTTCACTCTACGTAACTAACATTAGTGAATCCCATACCTACAAGCTTTACACAGGTGAATATCGTACCCATACACCCTACTCTTGTGATGTCATGAAGGGCGAAAACATCTATCCAGAGAGGTTCATTCATGACTAAAGAAGATTTGGACATATATTTGAAAGAGATATAAGCAAAGTCTACAATGAAGTACTAGAATTGAAACTCCCATATCACTAGCATTTGCTGTGAAGTCGTATCCTAAGGATTATGTAAATCTGAAGCTCATATTATTCAATGGCAAGAAGCAAAGTGTCAAAGAACACTTGTCAAAGTTCATTGAGGCCCTGAAAGTATATGTTTTAAATAATGATTTGAAACTAAAAGAATTTTGTTAGTCACTCATTGAGAAGATGTAAACCTGATATGTCAACCTTCTCCCAGAGTTGGTCAATTCATGGGGAAGCATGTGTAAGATGTTATTGGAGAAGTTCTTCTCTATTGAAAAAAGAGTCACTCTTACTGACATGAGGAGGATCCGACAAAAGCCTAAGGAAGATCTCATGGATTACATCGAGTGCTTTAGGGAGCGTTCTTTGAACATACAAGATGTTTGTGATGAAAGAGAGTTAGTCAAGATTTGTATCCAAGGGATTTTCATTGAGTATGCAGTACATCTTGAAGACTTCTCATTGGTTTCTTTAGCTGTATTAGTTGAGAACGCGCAAAGGACCAACAATTCAGTAGCATGACAAAGAGGTGAAAACGTAAGATTTAATAAGCGTATATCGTCAGTGAACTCAGTTCAAGAGGAGGGTCTAAGAGGAGCAAAAATATCTAGAAGTGAGAAGCTTATGAGCACTAAACTATTTATAGCATACCTATGCTCAATGGGAAAAGTGCACATACTTCTTAATCAATGGCTACGAGATGGAAGCATCAGACTCCCAAGGGTTAGGTGCTTATCAACAAATGAAGAGAAGAGTGACCTTAAGAATTGCAGATTTCATAAGAGTCTAGGCCATCTTACAAAAGAATATTGGACTTGGAAGAAGATATTTAATGAGTGAATTCAAAATGGAGAATTAATCATCGAAGATAATGATGTCAGGAACAACCCTCTTCTAACTTACAGCACCTAATATAATGTTGTGAATGTTATCACTCACGATCCCACAAATACAGAAAGCATGGACGTCCAGCCAATTGAGGTGCCTGAAGTTATGCATGAAGGATTTGAGATTAAGACAAATGGAGATTATAGTACTGCTCTTGCTTTGTTGAAGACTACTAATGTTAAGAATTTTTTTTATTTACTTGGCTTTGATGAGGATACTTGGCTTGAGGTAGTAATTGCACTCATGAGGATCTTGTAAGGTCAACATAAGAAGCATCCTATAGCATGTCCTACATAGGGAATAGCTTTAGTGAATGAAGGTGCAACTACATTTACTAATACTGACATTCGTACAATGAATCATAGCTACAATGGCCCTTTATATGTGGAAAGTGTACTCAATGATCATTATATCAAGAGGACATTTATTGACAATGGATCTTCTCTTAGTGTCATGCTGATGTCAATTCTTAAAGCTGTAAAGATAGATATTTCAAACTTAGTGAGACAACCAATCACAGTAAATAGCTTCAATGAGTCTTCTATGAAAACAATAGGGCGTGTTGAAGTAGACTTTGATATCAAACCTATCTACAGCTTTACGTGATTCCATGTGATCGATGCTCCTATATCTTGCCATCTCCTTATAGAAAGGACATGGTTGCATGATCATAACATGATACCATTAACATGGCATCAATGCATGAAGGGTCATTGGAATGAGCAAGATGTCTTCATTCCTGTAACAAAGAATCCATTCATACGTAATGAGTCTCACTTCATTAAAGCAAAATTCTTTGATGAGCATATAAATGAAGGAGAGACACCCTCAGTGGAACCTCTTAAGGTACAGCTACCTATAAGGGAAGAGGTTCAAATCTGAGCACTAAAGAAGAAGAGGATGCGTGGTTGTCGTGGAGGTGCAAAGAAACAAAAGCGAACTAATGATATTATGAATTTAGAAGGCACATTATAGGTTAAGAAGTGCAAGAACCATTGGCAATTGGGATGTGTTCTCGCTGGTTTTATCTTAGTTTTCATTTCATTTCATATGTAAGTACAGTGATGAATGCTTTTTGTCAATGAAAGTTTCTTTTCCCATCATTGATATTTTCTAATGGGAATGTGATAAGTGTTTGGGTATCTTCATTTTATTACTATTGTTGTTGCAAAGTAAAAGACTATTCTCTGTAGTACGCAAAGTTAATTTCACAAAACGGTTTATCTATAAATGGGGGAAACTAAACCCCTAGATTGAACAAAAGAAAGTGATAATGAATATAATATATAAACTACACATCGTTGCTAGCTAGTAAGAGCCTGGTCTCCTAAGCGCGCAATGATGAGCTTAACTCGTATGTTGCGGATTGGTAAGAGCACTAACTCCTAGACATACATCATGTCGTGATAATTGTGTATAGCTCTCATGCTATCTAATTTCTATGTTTATTGCCATCAAGTAGTAGAGACAATCCCAATGGTGAGCACTTTAACATATTTACATTTAAACTCAGGTAATATCTTAGTAAGTGACGTTATGTAGTTAAGTAATGGGAAATGCCCCCTTTACTAATGACAAAGAATTGTTAATCCTAAGTAATTAATGTCACTATTGCTGCATATGCACAATTAAACACATCTTAAAGGGGTTCTTTTATATGTTATAATTAATAAGAAAAAGTCTTGCTTCAATATGTGAGATGACATATGAGATCTCTTAGATGACCAAGTCTAACCAATCTCAAAATTATGCCTATCTTAAAGGAGATCCCTTAGATCACTGAGTTTAAGTAGTCTGGCAATTATGCCTATCTTAAAGGAGGTCCTTTAGATCATCGAGTCTAAGCAATCTCACAATTATATATATTGTACAAAAGGTCTCTTAGATTAAAGAGTCTAAGTAGTCTTAGAATTATGTCAATCCAAAATTTGAAGCTCATGATTTCTTAAAACTAGTGTGACTAGGTTAAGCCTTTGCTCCCTACCACGTGAAGTCTTTAAGAAAATGCTTCTTACTATATGTCAAGACATTATAAGTCATTAAGGGGATTAAAGTTATCCTACTATGTTATTGTTTCGCATACTACATCGAAAGTGGATCAATGAACTTCATTATTATTAATTCTATATATTCAATTATAACTCATATTTACGAGGAAGTATAAGAGTACAATTGAGCGATCAAGAAAATTATATAAAATAAGCCTTATGATAGTGCCTACTAGTATAAGTGGTCAATTAAAGATATGCACATATAACCAAGGTTTTATATAAGTGCTCTTATGAAAGTAGTGCATTGCTGTAAGGCTGAATTAATGTTCCCCTTTAAGGTATCTTGACTTTTAAAGACTAGCGTACTACAATGTAGCATTGGGTCCTCAATGGTATCATGAGGTAATGAGATGCATCAAGACTTGTTGACTTACCCCTTCTCTATATGTTAATAACTAGGGGAGAAAAATTATAAATAGATATAATATATGAAGAGTTTATTTTTGTATAGTGATGATTACTACCCATTATATTTACTTTACATAATCTTCCTTGTTTTCAAGCCTTGATGCGCGTGTGCTCATAATGCTAGAAGCAAGCGTACACACAAGGCTCAATGTATATGTGGTGATGTAGAACGGACTTAAGAACAGACAAGGATGGCCGTAGGGGTAAGTCCAAGCATGCTGAAAGCTTGAAATGAGTAATGAAAATGCATGAGAGAATGGAAAAAGGAAAGAAATAAGTAAACCTATGAACAACTCTAAAGGATATGATGCACTAGTAAAACTTCTAAGGACTTACGGAATAACTCGATATGATGCATGAGTTGGTCCGATAAGATTACTCGCCATCTAGCCTTACTTAAAGGTTAGGATAAGAGTGAAACAAGTAAACAAGCTAACGAGAGTAGTTGTTCACAAAAGAAAATATTCAGTTTATTGGTGATTATCATGGATGTAGCTATATGTATAGTAAGTATTTATACTTGAGAAACTAGGGTAACTTGTCTAAAAATGGAAAAGACAAAAAGGGTAATACCCAAAAGAAGTAATTTACAAGGAACAATAAAGGGTACAATGGGAAAATACAACTAAAATGAATATTTTATGTTGAGAATTCTAGCACATGGTTGGTCGAACATGTGGCTTGCTATAACTGGATGACTTTTTAACAGAAAAGACAATTCAATATGATCAACTTGATTGCTACGAGTAAAGGTGCTGAGTAAGGGTGCTGAGCAAGAGCCTCGGACAGATGTAGGCTTGATTAAAGAAGAGTAGCTATAGACATGTGCGGGGTCTCTTGCCAACTTAGCACAAATGTTACCCAGTTGGAGGAACTGCTTTTGACATGTTGAGAGATGTATAATCACTCGGCATGGCATTGGAAATTGGTCAATAGCAAAGAGCAATTCGCCTTGTCAATCCTTCTAGTTCTCGGGTTCGGCTACAAGTTAAAGGCCAAGTAGTCAGATTCCTATCATTCCCTCTTAGTTGATATGGATTTAGGATCAAATCTGGTTGGTCTTCGTTCATTATTCCTTCAGGATGATAGGGACTGAGATCAATAATATTGAAAGTTTCAAACAACCCATAATCTTTGGATAGTTTTAGTAGTAGGCATTGTTGTTGACTTTTTAGAGGATTCTAAAGGGACCTTCATCTTGTACGGATAGCTTATTCCTCTTCTTGATCGGAAACCTTTCCTTACTCAAATGCAGCCATATTAGATCTCTTGGTTAAAATTGTTTCGATATCCTTCCCTTGGCCCTTTCTCACATTTTCTTAGTAGCTTGGTTGATATGCTGAGTAACTTTTTCATAGATTTGTTGTAAGGACTATGCTTAAGTTCTCGCATTAGGGTCTTCTTACTCGAATGTGGGTATAAGGGTGTGATCGAGGGGCAACGTAGGATTTAAGTCATAGATAGGGGTTTGCTTGGTGGTGTCTTGTATTATAAGATTGTAAGCAAATTTTACCACGAGCAAATAGAAGTCCTAATTAACCAAGTTTTTACCTACTGTAGCTCGGAGTAATGATCCTAAAGTACGATTGACCACCTTTATTTGGCCATCAATCTGGAGGTGATAGGAAGTGCTGTATAATAGTTTAATCCCCATCCAATGCCATAGAGTTCTCTAGAAATAACTCAAGAACTTTAGATCTTTGTCTAAGACTACACTTTTTGGTACACCATATAATTGAATAATTTCTTGCAAAAAAGAGATAAGCAATAATCGAAGCATCATTAGTCTCAAAGCAGGGCACAAAGTATGCCATCTTACTAAATCTATCCATGCTAACCATTATGGAATCTTTTCTTTGTGCAGTTCTTGGTAATCCAAGAACAAAGTCCATGCTTAATTCAACTTAGGGTCTTGTCGGGATAAGCAAAGGCATTGCTTTTCTTTGTTCGGCTTGGCACTTGGCCTTCTTACATATGGTACAGCCTTCAACAATCTAGTGCATGTCTCGCCTCATCTTCAGCTAAAAGAATAATCCACTCACTAGCTCATATGTTCTTCTTTCCCAAAAAATGTCCAGAGAGTCCTCCACTATAGGCTTCCCTAATGAGAAATTCCCTTATGGAACAAGTTAGTGCATAGAACTTTTCATTATGGAATAAGTAACCATCCTTTACATGATAATCATTCACTACTGTTCCATCAACATAATGCCTAAGTATGGGTCAGAAACGTGGGTCTTGGGAATATTGCTTTTTAATACTTGCAAACCTAAACAACCTAATTTGCCATAAGATTAAGAACGCATGTCTCATTGAAAGAGCATCTACAATTACATTGCTCTTCCCTTGTTTATACTTAATAAAAAAATTGAATCCCTCAAGGAATTCAATCTACCTCGGTTATTGCTTTCACAGTTTAGTCTAGCTTCAAAGGTACCTCAAAGACTTATGATCAATGCAGATAACAAACTCTCTTGGCAATAGATAATATTGCCACACTTGGAGCACTCAGATAAGAGCTAGAGTTCTTCATCATATGCAAAATAGTTTAGTTGAGGCCCTATGAGCTTTTCATTGTAGTAAGCAATTGGTCAACTTTCTTGCATTAGGTTGGCACCTATACCAATGCTTAACACGTCACATTCTAACTTAAAAATCTTTTCAAAGTCAGGTAAAGCTAATACTGGTGCAAAAGTCAATCTTTTCTTTACTTTAGCAAAACTTCTTTCCTCTTTTTCTCCTTACTTAAATTCAATGTTCTTCTTTGTCAACTTGGTAAGGGGCGAGGTTACAGTATTAAAATTCCTAATAAACCTTCTATAAAAGGATGCCAACTCATTGAAACTTCTCATCTTGGTATAAGTGGTAGGAGCGGCCACTTGACAATTGCTCGGATCTTAACATCATCCATTCGCAAGCCTCCTTTGCTTACTACATAGCCTAGAAACATCACTTCCTCCTGGCAAAAACAACCCTTCTTTAGATTGCTAAATAACCTCTCGGTACGGAGTACATCTAATACGGTGCAGAGATGTTCACTGTGACTTAGCATGTTGGCATTGTATACTAGGATGTTGTTGAAGTACACCACAATGCACTTCCCGATCAGGTTTCTTAGCACATGGTTCATCAATCACATGAAAGTGCTTAAGGCATTCAATAGACCAAAAGGCATTACCATCCACTCATAAAGTCCATGATAAGTTTTGATTGTAGTTTTCTACTTATCTCCTAGTCTCATCCGAATCTGATGGTATCTAAACTTCAAATCAATCTTGTTGAAGATCCTAGCTCCACTCTATTCATCCAGCATGTCATCCAACCTAGGGATAGGATACCTATACTTAATCGTGATCTTGTTTACGGCTTGACTATCAATTCACATTTGCTAGGTACTATCCTTTTTTGGCACTAAGAGTGTCAACACAACACAAGGGTTGATACTTTCCCTTACATGACCCTTTTCTAGTAATTGATTGACTTATCCTTGAAGCTCAACAACTTATTCAAGATTCATTTGATAAGTTAGTTTATTTGGGAAAGTAGTGTCAGGTACTTAGTCAATACAGTACTCAAAGCCTTTAAACGATAACAAACCTTCTAGCAACTATTCAAGAAATAGGTCGGTATATTTATTCACAACTCAATCTTCAAGGGTAGTTTACCCCATTCTATTAACTCTAATAATCGCCGGACTAACAAGAAGGTCAACACATTAGCTTTAATAGCCTCTTAGAGTTTGACTCTACTTAACACTAGAGTCTTCTTTGATCCTTAAGCAAGTTTAGCTTACAGTTTACTAACTTAACTCAGCAGCATAGGATTCAACGTAATCTTCCTTCTGTCCTTCTTAAACACATAGGTGTTTCGAAATCCATCATGCATAACCCTTTGGTCAAAGATCTATGGTCAGCTAAGTAGCACATGTTAAGTGTACATGGGTAGTATGTTATAGAGGATCTCATTGAATAATTCTTTATTAAGATCGGTAGCAATACTTACTACGTAAAGTACAATGCTCCTTTATCATTTAGCCAGTATAACTTGTATGACTTCGAATGTATAATAGTTAGCAACTTTAGCTTTTTAATCGGATAAGCAGATGCTACGTTGGTGCAACTCCTACAATCTACAATAAGTGCATATAGCTGATTATTCACTTTGCAAGTAATATGAAATAAATTCTCTCTCTACTCTTCCTCCTATGAAGTTTCTAAACTCATCGTACGTCAGACAATTAGGATCAATTGATCCAAGTCCTCGACAAATGCATCTTCCTTAATCAGGTTGGTATTTACATCAGCTTCTTCTTTCACTTCTTTCTCCTCAGGTTCCTTACCTATGCTATCTACGTCGACCTTTAAGGCATCTCCCTTGATAATCATATTCCTTCAGTTTAGACACTAAGTAGCCATATGTCTAAACTCTTGGCACTTAAAGCACTTGATTTGGCTCGTCTTCTTTCTAAATCCCTATCCTTCCTCATATGTTTGAGTCGATACAGCAATATCAGGTCAACCTTTCTATTTGACTCAAACATCTACCTTCCTAATAGGCTTGGCACTTGGTTGAGCTTGATAACTTCCCTAACTAGGTTAGCTCGGATGACCAGTTCGACTCGATGGAGAGTTGGCATTTTGTTTCTTCTTTGTCTCTCTATTCGATGGGCTATCCATATAGCCTCATCCATTGTAGTAAATTGTTGGAGTTCCACAATGTCTTGGATATTACTTCTCAACCCAATAAGGAACCTAGAGATCGTTTGTGTTGATGGTTCCTCTACTTCACAGTGAATCATAAATATTTGGAACTCTTCACATATTTGTCAATAGTTCGACCTCCTTGTTGCTACTCTTGAAGTTAAGCAAAAGTGTCTTATAAATAGGTTTCCAACACAAATCTATTTCTAAGTATTCTCTTCATCTTAAGCTAAGTATTAATCTCTCAGTATCCTTCCTGTCGCCTTATGACTTGAAAGTTCTTCTACTATATGGTGACATATTCTGTGAATTTGACAACAGTAGTTCTCACCTTCTTTTGGTCTTCATACTGGTAATAGTAAAAAACTCACTTAACTTTCTCTTCCCAATCCAAATAATCATCTACACTTCCAAAACCATTGAAACTTGAAATCTGGAGCTTCATATGGTTAGTGGCTCGAGGTGCTCCAGCTCGCTCTTCTTCTTCTCCGTGCTCTTCTTCCTCAACATCATCCATTTCTCCTAACTTAATCCTTCTTCTCACCCATCCACCTACTCTTCCACCTCGAACTTGTCGAGTTGGATTCTCTCTTATAGTAGGTCGAATAGCTTGTGGGGTGTTTTGTATAACCTTAGCAGGTTGATAGGCTAATGCATGAATTGCTCTGGTTAAATCAACTAGAAGGCTAGCCACCTCATCAAGTCTCTCATTCATACTTTTAGGGGTGCCTTAAGATTGTTTACCATGGTGGACAATACTATTGTTGTCATCCCCAATACTAGCATTGACACTTAGGTCTATCATTTTCCTTAGTAATCCTGAATTCAATCTTTAGATCTAAGCTACAACTGATACTATTTCTCTAAAATCTAATAACTTAGCACAATCTTCACACTAGTAGCCAATTATGCCACAACACCGTAACAACATTGACAAATAATCCACTAACTTAGAACTTGCTCTATTTTCTGATGTTTGAAATAGGACAAAACAGAGTAAACATAAAAAGCAACCACTTTCACTGAACTTTTACTCAACTTAGATACATTACTATAAGAAGCGCCACTTCACAAATCACAAACATAACTTACCCAATGGAACCTCCACTTTGATACCAAGATGATGCAGACTAGAGCTAAGAATAAACAAGGACAATTGCAGGGGTAGGTCCAAGCTCACTGAAAGCTTAAAATAAGCAATAAAAATGCGAGAGAGAATGGAAAAAGGAAAGAAATAAGTAAAGTTACAAACATCTTTAAAGGATATGACGCACTAGTGGAACTTCTGAGGATTGACGAAATAACTTGATATGATGCATGAGTTGGTCCAACGAGAGCAGTTGTTCACAAAAGGAAATATTCAGTATATTGGTGATGATCATGGATGCAGCTACATCTATAGTAGGTATTTATACCTGAGAAACTAGGGTAACTTATCCAAAGATGAAAAAGACAAAAAGGGTTGTGCCTAAAAGAAGTAATGTATGAGGAATAATAAAGAGTACAATGGGAAAATACAACTAAAATGAATATTCTATATGAAGGATTCTAGCACATGGTTGCTTAGACATGTCGCTTATTGTAGGTGGATGACTTTTTAGCGGAAAAGACAATTTTGTCAGGTTTTCCCTCCTACTCTACCATGAGTTTGTCGAGCTGGGTTCTATCCTCTCATAGGTCGAGCAACTTGTAGGGTGTTTTGTACAGCCTTAGTAAGTCTATAGGCTAATGCATGAACTGCTTTAGTTAAATCAACTAGGAGGTTGGTTACCTCAAGAAGTCTCTTGTCTGTACTCTTGGGGGTACCCTAGGATTGTCAGCTATGGTGGACAATACCACTATTATCATCTCCAAGACTAGCATTAACACCTAGATTAGTCATTTTCTTTGATAAATTAGAATTTCATACCCTTCAAATCGGTGTTACAACTAACACAATTGCACTAAATCACACGACACACACTCTCTTCAACCCAAACATTCATTAACCCACAAATATAATAGCTAAATTAACATAGAAACTTACTGTGTTTTCAAACTCCTAAAACAAGGTAAAATAGAGTACTTAAGAAAAGTTACTACACCTTTTTGTTGGCTCAAAATACCTCAATAATCCTCTCCATAACTTTGATACCCTAAGACAATAGGCACCACTTCACAAATCCCAATACAACTTACCTAAAATGAAATCTCTACTATGATACTAAGATGATGTAAACTGAAGCTAAGGGCAGACAAGGCTAGTCAAGGGGATGGGTCTAAGCTTACCAAAAGCTTGAAACGAATGATGGGAAATATGTGAAATAATAAGAAAAAGAAAGAAACTAAGCAAACCTATGAACAAATCCAAAAGATATGATACACCAGTGGAACTTTTGAGGACTCAAGCATAGCTCGATATGATACACGAGTTGGTCTAATGAGGTTACCCATTACCTAGCCTTACTTAAGGGTTATGATAAGAGCAAAGAAAGAGCAAACAAGCTGATGAGAGTAATGTTCTCAAAAGGAAATATTTAGTATATTGATAATATTCAAATGATGTGACAACATGTATAGTAGGTATTTATACTGGAGAAATTAGGACAACTTGCCTAAAAATGGAAAAGACAAAATGGGTATTGTCTTAAAGAAGTAATGTATAAGGAATACAAAGGATAAAAACAAATATTCATGGAAAAACAATAATTAAGTGTAACAGATTCTCCAAGTGAGCCCGAATATGTAATAGTAGTGTATTGACGATGCCCTTAGAAGATGTAGACAAATCAGTACGGTAGGATAGGTAACCAAGCAGGGGTACCGAATAGGGGTGTTGGGTAGTAGTGGACTCAACTAAGAAGGAGTAGCTAAGAGTTCGCATGGGATCTCTTAAGATCTTGGCATTAATGTTGCTAAGCTGTAGGTTAGCTTGGATATGCTAGGTAGGAGTGAAAGAGAGGGCCAGTCTGTCGGTAGAGCAATTGTCCATTAGGCAAATAACTTTTGAGAGACATGAAATCACTCGGCTTAGCATTAGGAATTAATTAACAACCATGATTAGTTCGGCTTCGGTAAGAGTCGACTGGAGTAGGAGAACTCATCGTGTCAAAACTTTGAGGCTTTGAGCTTGGCTACGAGTTAGGGGTCCAGTAGCCCGATTCCTCTCACAAGGCTAGACTCTTAACGGTACCACTATGTTGCTGGAGATGATGAATTACTTGATTAGAGTGTTAGCCCAACAGATTCCATTAAGAGAAAAGGTTATCAGTTTGGACAAGTTTCCCTAGCAAGTTAGTGATTTTAATATAAGAAGGGAAGATTATCTATCAACTAATAAATGGATGGAGGACTAAAAGAATGCCTTTACTTCTTTTCATATACACGATGAGAGGAAAGTGTATTATAATGCCTATAAGTTGAAAGGGGCTATTGTGGCATGGTGGGTTGGTAAGCTTAGGAGGATAGAGGGGTTGATAGGTTAGCAAGAATTTAAAAATTTGTTCTATGCTATGTTATTCCCTATTATCAAGAGGGATCGGTTGTAAGATGCTTACTTTAGCTGCTATCAAGGTTGGAGGATTGTAGAGGAGTATGAGGTTAAGATAATTCATTTGTTTAGGTTCTTGCTACTAGTGATGAACGTAGATGATGAGGCAAGAGCCCGTAAGTTTTTAAGTGGTTTAGAGCCAGAGTTGCAAAGTGTGGTAGATGTGTTTCAACTAGAGATTTATGTAGAAAATGTCATGAAAGTGAAGCACGTAGAGAAGAACTTAAAGAAGAAGATTGATACCTTAGTAGGTCAATCTAGCTCCATAACAGGAAAAAGCGACGCCCCTAGAAATATAGTACAGGGTAATGGGATGAAGTTATAAGTGATGACTAAAGTGATGAGTAGGGCGCTCCCTCTTGTTCACATCAGGACCCTAGCGTTAGTCCTTCTAGCATTAGTACCTTCAGTTGTCAAGTGCCCTAGGTGTTATGGACCTCATCAGATAAGGTGATACAAACTCGTAGATGAACACACGAACTTGATATCAAGCATAACCAAAGGGGTGGATCCAAGCCACAAGATGGCTTGAAAAGTAAATGATAGTTGAAGGTTGAGTAGGGAGTTCCCATATACTGATGAAGGATATGATGCACCAATACCTCACATGAGCTTAAGTCACACTTAATATGACTTATAAGTATGGCCGGAGGTCATTCGCCACTAGTCTACACTCGAATGGGCTAGATAATAGTAGCTTAAGAGTAAGAGAGACACTTATCTCAAGAGTGAAAAAGTTCAGTGTATTCTTTGTATTCTGGTTTGCTTGACTTTTACAATATGATGGTATTTATATCATCCCGTTAGGGAAAATCTTAAGTTACAGAAATTATAAAAGAATGGTCCTTATTTGCTAAAAACAAAAAGAATAATTTACATGGAAAATATGAAATTGTGCAAAAGAAGGAACACGGACGTCCTTTGTTATAAAGGACAGTATGAATGTTAGTAAAGGACAGTGCGCACACGTTTTTATTGTGATTCTGATAGTATTGTAGTCTAGGCAAGGGTGGACCTTGATTTAAGCCTGTTTAGTGTCAGAAGGGGCTAGACGGTAGTTGGTTTAGGGATGGCTCACATTGGGGTTGACCTTAGATGGTTGGCTCTTAACAGTTCAATTCGACCTTAATACAGTAGAGATTGCTACATTCAAATTTGGCGCTTGGACTATGGTTTAGTGGAGGGTTTGGCTCGACATGTTGGATGATCAACTTAGCAACATCTTGGATGGCATGGAGAGCAAGGTAACTCGGTAGATTGGATTGGGACAAGCATTGCTCCTCGATGCTTAACTTACCTCGGATAGCTCGATGAACCATTTGAGAGAGCCCTCGGGCATAGGAGCATGTAATCGATCCTTGATCCCTATCATCTCTTTTGGGTTGTTTGAGATTTGGGATCAAATCTAGTTCAGGTTTAGTTTGCTCATCTACGGGAGTGTAAGGTTGGAGGTCGGCAATGTTGAAAGAGTCTGAAACTTCGTATCCTTTAATTAATTCAATCTTTTAAGTGTTAAGATTGATCTTTTCAAGCACTATAAAAGGTCCATCGGCTTTAGGAGATAACTTGGTCTTCCTCAAGTTTGGGAATTGTTCCTTGCTAAGGTGTATCTAGACTAATTCGCCTAGTTGAAATTCTCTCTACTTCCATCCTTTACTCCGTTTCTCAAGCTTAATAGCAGCTTGACCCAATTGCTCTACAACCTTTTAGTGCATGGCCTTAATGACCTCAACTCTCTCGATGGCTAGTCGATCTTCATCAAGCATCGACTGGAGTGCTTAATCCAATGGCAGTTTAGGGTTGAACCTATAGGTGACTTCGAATGGAGACATGCTTGTGACGCTATGGGTGGTCTAATTGTAGGTAAATTCAATGATTGGCAGAAACATATCCCAATCGACTATGTTTCGTTTGATAGTGACCTGTAACAAAGTTCCTAAAGTTCAGTTGACAACTTTAGTTTACCTATCGGTTTGTAGATGGCAAGATGTATTGTATAATAACATAGTTCTTAGTTGCCTCCAAAGTGTCCTCCAAAAGTGGTTCATGAACTTAGGGTCTTGATCCGAAACTATGGTTCTAGGCATATCGTGAAGCATAATCACCTCCTACAAGAAAAGAAAAGAAATAGCTAAAGCATCATTAGTCTTGGAATAGGGCACGAAATGTGTCATCTTGCTAAATCGATCCACAACCACCATGATAGAGTCCTTTCCTCGAGATGTCCTTGGTAATCCTAACATGAAGTCCATACTCAACTCGGACTATGGTTTGGTTGGGATCGACAAGGGTTGGTAGTATCCTTGCTCAGCTTGACTCTTCGCTTTTTAGTAAGTCGCACATCTTTCCAGCATGGATCGAACATCTCTCTTCATCCTTGGCCAAAAGAATCTGGAGGATAATACCTCATAAGTTTGGCCTTAGCTAAAGTGTCTTATAAATCCCCCTCTATGCGCCTCACGCATTAGCAGTTCTCATGTGGAACAGGTCGGGATACATAGCCTCTTCTTCTTGAATAAGTATCCATCCTCCCTATGATAGTCATCCAGCGTCCATCCTTCCTCACATCAAAAGTAGATAGGACCAAAGTGTAGGTCTTCAACATACAAATTCTTGATGGTTGCAAAACCCAAGTAGCCTTATCTATAGTTTGGTCAGGAGGGTACATCGTCTTGATAGGGCATCGACCACTACGTTGCTTTTTCTATTATTGTATTTTACGACATAAGAAAAACCTTCCATGAACTTAACCTACTTGGCTTATCTCTGGTACAACTTTGGTTGGCTCTTTAGATATCTCAAGAATTCATGATCGGTGTAGATCATGAATTCCTTGGGCAGCAGGTAGTGTTGCCACACCTTTAAGGCTTGGATTAAGGAGTAGAACTCCTTATCATAGACGGAGTAGTTATGTTTGGCTCCTTGAAGTTTCTTGCTAAAATAAGCAATAGGTCGGCCTTCCTGCATTAGCAAAATACCAATGCCTAGTCCGGATACATCACACTATACCTTAAATACCTTATCGAAGCTCGGTAGAGCTAAGACGGAGCCTGTAGTTAGCTTCTCCTTTACGTCTTCAAAACTCTTCCTTTCTTTCTCACCCCATTTGAATTCAACATTCTTCTTAGAGAGTTTGATGAATGGGGCTACAATCGTATTGAAATTCTTTATGAATCGGCAATAGAATGATGCCAATTCATGGAAGCTTCTTATGTCAATAGAATAGGTCAGCTTAGGCCATTCTATAATCGCTCTTACCTTCTCCTCATCAACTCGGATGCCACCTTCACTCACAACAAATCCTAAGAAGATCACCTTGGATCGGTAGAAATCTCACTTTTTCAAATTGGCATAGAGTTGTTTAGCTCAAAGTTTTAGAAGCACTTATTGAAAATGCTCTCGGTACGTCTCTAGGTTGGGACTGTATACTAGGATGTCGTCAAAGTAAACCATGACAAACCTTCCTAATAACTCTTGGAGCACGTAATTCATAAGTTGCATGAATGTGCTCAATGCATTAGATAGCTCAAATAGCATTACAAGCCATTTATACAAACCATGTCGTGTCTTAAAAGCGGTCTTCCATTCATCGTCTTTACGCATTCGAATTTGATGGTATCCAAATTTGAGATCAATTTTGGAGAACACTCTTGCTCCATTTAACTCATCTAGCATGTTATCAAGCCTGAGTATGGGATACCTATACTTGATGGTGATTCGATTGATGGCTCAGCTATCTACATACATCCTCCAAGACCTATCTTTCTTCGACACTAATAAGGTCGGTACGGTGCAGGGGCTAAAAGATTCGTATATGTACCCTTTCTCCATGAGGTCGTCTACTTGCCTCTACAGCTTAGCAGCCTATTTAGGGTTCAGTCTATATGCCAACTTGTTCAACAGGGTGACCCCTGGTTGTAGGTCAATCGCATATTCGATGCCTTAAATTGGGGGTAGACCCTCCGGTAGCTCCTTTAGAAATAGATCAGCAAAGTCCTCCAATAGGATTTTTACCTTAATCGGCAACTCTTCCTCTTCAGGTCTCATCTCTAGAAGCCTCTTGACAAGCAGATAGGTAGGTCCCTCCAGCTCCATTTTTCTTTTCAGTTTGGCTTAGATCAGTACGATAGCCTCCTTCTTTAGGGTTCAGCTAAGCTAGGATTGCATGATTTTTACCTGCTCGGCATTCATGGGGCTCAATTTCATCCTTCTTCCTTCATGCTCCACTAAACATGTGTTCTTCCTACCGTCATACATAATTGCTCGATCAAACATCCATGGTTATCCAGGTAGGATGTAAGACATACTTATGGGTAGTACATCTCAGAGTACTTCATCTCAATACTTACTAATGCAGATCAGCATAGATACCTACTTGTTTACTTATATAGCTCCCTTATCATTGAGCCAATGAAGCTTGTAAGGTTTTGGGTGGGGCATGGTCGGCAATTTTAGCTGTTAGACCATAAATGTAGAGGCTACATTGGTGTAGCTTCCACTGTCTACAATTAGCGCGCATAGCAATTCATTCACCTTATACCTAATATGGAAGAGATTTTCTCTCTGTTCGTCTTCAGGTACTGGACTGACACTCATCATCCTCCTTAATACTAGAGCGGTTAGCATGAAGTTGCCTTCCTCGCTGTAGATGACTTCTTCATTAGATAGCTCAACTTGTCCATCCTCTTTCAACTCTTCTACTTCCTCATCTATACTATTGACCTCTACGGTCGGCGCCTTACCTCTGATCACTATCGTTCGCCTATTCGAACATTGAGCGGCCATGTGTCCAAATCCTTGGCATTTGAAACACTTGATCTCATTCATCTTCCTTCTTAAACTTTGGCCCTTCTTGAACTTTGGCCCTTCTTAAACTTCCTCGGGGGTTCCTTCTCTTTTGTTTAAGTAGTCTGAGCAGGTCGGGTCTCATTGAACTTGCTCGATCTATTCACATAAATATGCTTGGAACAGGTTAGCTATTGCCAGGACGGTTGACGGGTGGTCAAAATCTTCTTGTTCGGCACCTTTCTATCCTCTAAGCGGCTCAGATTACATCATCAAGCATTCTAACTTCTAGGGTTTCCAGGACATCTCCAATCTCATACTTCAATCTGCTAATGAATCGAGACATAGTTCAGTCTTTTAGCTCCGTAACTTCGCATCAGATCATTAGCATCTAGAACTCTTTAATGTAAGCGTCTACACTTGATGCTCCTTGTCTCAGTTCTTGTAGTTTCTTGAAATGCATTTTGCAGATAATAGCTTGGCACAAATCTTATCCGTATGAACTCTTAATCTCTTGTTCTCCTTCCCTTCTTTTGATGGATTGCAAGATCTTCCACCATAAGGTGGCATATCTAATGAACTCCAACACAGCAAGTCTAACCTTTGCATTGTCAGGCATTTTATGGCATTCAAACTGCTTTTCAATATTTTCTACCCAATTTAGGTAGTCTTCAATATCACCACTTCTAGAAAAACTTGGGATACGCATCTTGAGTCCTTCGACTTTAGGGGCTCATACGTTTCTTTCCTCAAGCTCGTAGTACTATGCCTCGTCAACTCCTTCTGCCTCCTCCTCAATCTTTTCAAGCGCTAACCTTTGTCTAGCATTCCTACCAATTCCTTCAACTCGGGGTGGGTGAGCTGGAGCATTATCCTGACTAAACTGACCATTGTCTCACTATTACTGTTCACATTCTCTGGTGGGGCTATTTTTAGCTCATTGTCTATCTTCTTAGATAATAGTCACCAGGCTAGCTACAAAGTCGGTAAGCCTATCTAAGTGGTCACCCACTGATTGAGGTGAAAAGCTTCCTTTTTGCCCTTGGCCATGTTAAGTACCACTTTCTTAGTTTCAGAAAGTCCCTTATATACTTAAATCTAACATTGATGTTTACTTCACAATGACAATTTCTCAACAAACATACAGTCAACCATACTCGGTTTTGACATATCGAAAACAAGGGAAAATAGAGTATAAAACACTTCTCACCACTAAACTTCAAAGCTAACAATAGAATCACTATCACACAAGAGCAGTGACAAACTATTAAAAGAACATAGTAGTAGAATCCGACTTTGAACGTAGCCAAGCTTTGATACCAAGATGATATAAACTCATGGATGAACACTCGAACCCGATATTACACGTAACCAAAGGAGTGGGTCCAAGCTGCAAGATGGCTTGAAAAGTAAATGATAGTTAAAGGTTGAGCAGGGGGTTCCCATGTACCGATGAAGGATATGACGCACCAACACCTCACACGAGATCAAGTCACACTTGATATGATGTACAAGTATGGCTGGAGGTCACTTGCCATAAGTCCATGCTCGAATGGACTAAATAAGAGAAGCTTAAGAGTAAGAGGGACACTTAGCTTGAGAGTGAAAAAGTTTAGTGTATTCTTTGTATTTTAGTTTGCTTGACTTTTATAATATGACGGTATTTATATCATCTCATTAGGGTAAATCCTAAGTTACAAAAATTACAAAAGAATGGTCCTTATTTACTAAAAACAAAAAGAATAATTTACAAGAAAAATATGAAATCGTACAAAAAAAGGAACGCGAACGTCCTTTGTCAGAAAGGACAGTACGGATGTCAGTAAAAGACAGTGCGCGCGTGTTTTTACTATGATTCTGACAATATTGTGGTCTGGGCAAGGGCAAACCTCAGTTTAGGCCTGTTTGGCGTTAGAAGGGGTTGGATGGTGGCTGGTTCAAGGACTACTCACATTGGGATTAACCTCGGATGGTCGGCTCTTAACATTTTTGCTCGGCCTCGATACAGTAGAGATTGTTACATTTAGATTTGGTGCTTGGACTACGGTTTAGTGGAGGGTTCGGCTCAGCATGCTGGTTGATCACCTTGGCAACATCTTAGATGGCATGGAAAGCAAAGTAGCTCGATAGATTGAACTAGGGCAAGCATTGCTCCTTGATGCTTAACTTACCTCGGACAACTCAACAAACTATTGGAGAGAGCCCTTGAACTCGGGAGCATGTAATCGGTCCTTGATCTCTATCATAAGGGGCTTGTAGATAGCTAGCAGGTGTATGCTTTTCTTATAGAAAGACGTATCATTTTAGCAAAGACTGTACTAACAAATTAGTGCCATTAGCCTTCTATCATATCTGTACTTAGAGGGGTCAACTTATTCCAAATTGTACTAAGAAACCTGTAGGGGGTCAAGCTAAGGCAAGCTAGTAAGCTACTAGACCTTTAGCTAGAGCATAGATCAAGCGGCAGCAAACCAGTGGACTAAGATAGAAGGCCCCAACGAGGGTGTTTGCACTACACCAACAGCATCGAGACTTACTTGATGAGGATACCATTGCAAGTACACTACTTGTTCACTCTTCTAGCGCATATGCTTTGTTTGATACTAATGTTACAAATTCTTACATCTCTGAAATGTTTATGCATGCTTGTGGTTTGTTTCCTGAGTATATGACTGAATCTTTGGATATCTGTACTGCTGATGGTAATTTTTAGTAAAATAGGTTAAAGGCTTGAATTAGTAATATTGAAGCTTAAGCTCAACTCTTAGGACCTATTTGGGTACATATATCTAGTTACTTATTATAAATACTAAATAAGACTCCTTGGTAAGGGGACATTCTCTTCATTTTTTCACTTGCACTATCACTTTATAGTTTTATTCTCATCACAAGAGGGTTGATTTGAGCATCAAAATGGCTGCACTTGTATCAAATTACGGGGCATTCGTATCCAAACCACGGTGAACATGGTATTGACATAGCTTTTTGGTGAGATACTTCGGCACTTGAACATAGATATGAGCAAGGGAACTCCATTCGTATGAAAACCGTCGTGGTAACCGCCACACACCTCCGCTTACAACATTCCATCGTGAAGTCGTCTGCATTAAAGACTTAAATGCACGCACTTATTTAAGAGGGAGCAGACTTGATTTGTAGAGAAATAATAAGCCTCCTTCAGGGAAGTCAGAAGTGCCATTCTCTTTGGCAAGTTTAGAGCCATGCTCCTGGACGGGAGGAGGTGGATCAGAATGCTCCTCAAAATCATAGAAATATTTCAGGAAGAAAGGAATTTCAACACGTTGAAAACTATACTTGTGTACTCATTGGCCGAAGTGTGCATGGTCGAGCCACGCTCTTCCATTCGCACTTGCCGAGTCGTTAATATTGCGGCGAGGCACCCCAGTAATCCGCTCATACTAGGCCGTTCTCTGAGTAAGAATAACCCCGAGCTCTGAGAACCCTCATAGTTGGACACAAGCCCCATTGAGTCATTTCCAGGCTTCTCTACGCGAACATGTCTAGCTAGGCCCTTGGATGCCGACCTGCACGATATCAAATGGATCCGAGCTCCTGCACAAACCGACCAAACTCCATTGACAAAGCAGGAGGTTAACTAAAAAATGCAATGGACGTTCTATTCCACATGGCAGCATCTCCAAAGGCCAACCAAAGTTGCCGAATAAGTAATGTCCATGCTACTTTAGCTGATGGACAATAAGATCTCCATGGGAATGACAATAACATTGTGGTATGTCTAACTTTATTCCCACTTTACGAAGACCAGTCAAAGGAAAGAGATGTTGTTCATAGATCGAAAACTTCATGGAGCCCTCACCTCTTATTGTATGGATTTTTTCGTCGATGACATGATATGGGGGGAATCTCTAAGGCTTTATTTAATAAATAAGCCAACCAGATATTAATTGTCGAGATCTTCACTGTAAATTACAGAAGATCTGAACAGTTCTACTCTAATGTCAACTTATGCGTCGAGATAGCGAATGTCAAACTAATTGACAATGTTTTGTCTAAATGCCGAGCTTCTTGTGTGTGTAGAACTTATATTTTGCGTGTGCCGAGCTCTAGAAGTGGGGTTGTTCTGTGTGTGTCGAGCTGTTGTGTGTAAGTGCTGAATTGACGTGCTCAGAAGTGTGCAGTGAAAATAGCCATGTTCTTGCGTGTCGCGTGGAGACCGAGGGTAACGCTCGAATGGCTATGTCCAGCAACACAGTAACACCAGGAAACAAGCTTTTGATCTAAGTTTGACTAAACCACGGCTCCTTGTATCATTCTTGCACAATAAAATGTCAACAGCAGCTCCTTGCTGCGCTTTTGACCTAGACCGACATGAAAGGTAGCTACACTCGACTCTTCAATGCAATTGGTAGTAGCCAAAAGCACCCTAAGCGGCTGAAGACTGCATGAAAACCGAGCTTCGGCGATATCAATGCCAAACTTCATGGTTGATGCTGCAATTTCTAAGGATGTTTATCCAAAGTGTGCCGAGCTTGCCACTGCGCCATGACTTGTGTCGCATAACTCCAAGTGTGTGTTCTTGTGGAAATTGCCGAACTAAAAGTTGCCAAACCAAATCTGCAATATGCCGAGCAATTACCCATCTCCATGCCGAGCTTCTTAGCTCGATAGTTTTTTGCCGAGCTACATGAGTACCGAGCTCTTATATTGAAGACAATTGTCGAGCTTCTAAGCTCTTGGACTTTTGGTCGTGTTTGAATGATTATTATAATTCATCCAGATATACCTGAATGATTATTATAATTTATCACGACTACAAGATGTGTGGGAATTATATTCCTTATCCAATGAGATGGTACTTCGGTGCCTAATGTGGAGAAATTTGTACACTATACTGCATTGTCTATATTACTTTGCTTTTTGGATGGAGCCCAACCTGATGCTTCCTCAGACGTACTCCAGTTAAGTGGTGAATTGGAACTTAAATGCAAGGCATCAAATTGGTACGTTGGTGGCACTGGATACGATTTCCACATTTGCCCTGCGTTCTACTGCTAGATAACAAGCTACCTTTTCTCACCCTTAAATTACCACGTCGTTTACCCGCCGCTACGGGTCTCAGCTTGCATGGAAACCAAACTGAGATGAGAAGAACATCTGTGATTATGATGAAAAGAGTGAGTAAGGTGTTCTTTCTGGATAGTGATCGAGCAGTTTGGCGAATGAATTACTCCTCAGCTGACTGCGAGTATTGACGTCATTCGATCTCTTTAGCTAAGCTCGAGGCATCTGCTCGAGAACACTTGAATAAGCACTTTTTGCCACCGTGGATTGGATCGTCAAGTTGGCATGGCCGTATTAGAGCTTGGCGGCTGTTACATTTTGTGCGAGCATATTCGTGCACATGGTTTAACCAGTGACTTAGTATGTAGCTCAAGTTTTGTTCGGTGCGGGTCAACTCGCACTATGTTTTGTAGATGCCATCGCATCATTGTTGTTTTGCCATGGCCAATGCTCTGCTCAAGATAATGCACAGCTTGCGATGTTTAATTCAAATGAGCTTGGATATCCCGTGTAGACACCCTTTTTTTTTTTCCATTTTAATTTTATAGTTTTTAGAATAGGGTGAAAGGATCCTAATTTAAAAAAATACAAAAAAAAAATAGAAAATTTGCAAAAAATCATAAAAAATGAAAAATTTAGAAAAAGTACAAATATATATATAAAATAAAATAATACTAAAAAATACAAAAAGTTTTAGGTAAAGTAGATTTATTTTTAGGCCATAGGCTGTTTTTAGTATCATTAGATAACATAGAAAGGGTAATTGATTTTTAAAGTTGGATAACATTAAAGTGCACACAATTATTAAAATAGTTGGGTTTCATTTAAAATTGTTATAAAAAAAAAGTATATATGTGACTCGGTTAATTTTAGCTTAGGATCACAGAGTTTAAAGACCTTTAGAACTTACCTTAATTGCATTCATGAATCCTTTTCTCAAGATCGGTAAATTGACATGATGTGGAAAGATAAAAAAAATAAAAAAAGGATTAACTATGAAGTTTCCTAATCTTTTTCCTGTAAATGTTATTTTCTTTAGAATATCAATGTAATTCTCATGTAAATAGGATAGTTCTGATGTAATTTGCTTTTCATCCCAAGGGAATACTCAAAAGATGGTTTCAATTTTTCAATCCAAACCAACAGAAAGTCATTAACAACAAGATTAAGCCCGTCCTCTCACTACTCAAAGTTCAGACTAATATCATCATGGTACTGGCTTTGGTCCACTTTTGGGACCCTCATAGTCAATATTTTTGTTTTAGCATGTCAACTAAGTCCAACTATTGAATAATAGTCCTACTTGTTAGGAGTCCCCATTTTCAGAAGTGAAAGATATGTTCTAGATATTATAGCTAGCCTTACAAAGATTTTCAATAAACTCTTAAGCTTTGGTAAATCTAAAATATATAAAATATGGGCAAATCCCTATAGGAGAATCAACAAGATGGACGATCTTTTTACTTAGTTTACGACCCTATCTAGATATAACTAGAAACTCTTTTGTAGTAGCTTTGAAGATTGGTAGTAACATGGAATCAACGCCTATATCTTAGCAGCATTTGGGATTGTTTTATTTCCTAATGGGATATTTCACATACATCATAGGATTGTAGAGTTAGCGACACAATTTTTAAAAGGGAAATCTTACATCCCAATGCTGCTAACAACACAAGCTAGATTACTCAATTGTCTCCAAGAAGAGAAGATTGGAGAATTAAAGTCCAATATAGCCTTACTTATGGTTTGGTATATTAGCTATGCTTGAAGCTATAAACTTAACTTTCTTCATAGGAAAGACATCTAAAAGACGAATCCCATTTATGCATTTGTTGCTATCATCGAACTCTCCAAAGATGTTGCTATCTATTACTAGGTTAGAGCTTTCTAGAAGTTCCATACTGAAGATATCTTCCAAGTTGCCAAATGGATTGAGGCGGTTGAGCTAAAGAAGAGGAAGAAGATTGAAGAGGAGTTAAGACACCATAAGAAAAAGAAGATCTAGACTTTAGGTATTATTTATAATAAGTTTTTGAATAATGCAATAGAAACTTCAAAGATACAATAAAAATCTTCTTCTTGCCACATAATAGTCATTGTGCCAGCTCCCCTCTCTACATCCACATACCCTCATATTGCACTTCTGATTTCTCTTTACTTGTAAATATTCATTAGTTTATGTTTGAATAACTTTGTGAAGGAAAAAATAAGAAAGAAATTTTTTCTTTTGAGTAACAACTTGAGTGTTGCATTCTTAGGCTTCTAAAAACAAATATTTGATTTCTTTACAACTCCTTTTCTCATTGCCTTCCACTTTAACTCTTTCCAATCTTTTCTCACTTAGACATCCTTAGGATTATATCTCTTGTGGGTTACCTTCTAAATACCTACAGGTTATCAATGATTGATTATAAATATTTAAGCTCCTGATCCCTTAGAAATGTTTTCTACTCCTTTCTCACGACTTGTAAATAAGCCTTATCCTTGTATTCCACTTTTTAAATAAGTTATTTTCTCTCTCTTCAAAAGAAAAGTGTTTTTTCAAAAAAGAAAATAAAATTTGGAAATTGCCAACAAGTGAGGATTCTTATCAAGAGTGATGGCCAATAGTAGAAATAACGATAAACTTGATGGCACCAATCTTGCAGAAGTAGGGTTTCTTTCATTAGAGCAAATGATAGGGAAAATAACTTAATAGATGAATTTTTTTAGTTGACAACATCATTCTACTCAAAGCTATAATGTCATTAAATAAAAAGCACTCGAAAGTCTGATACGAAAAATCTATTAAAGCACCTCTTCCTAAAATAGAAGAGAAAATCGATCCAACTTTCTAACCTAAGACCTATTCTTTCCCAATTGACCTAGAGCTAAATCAAAGTATTAAAGAGCTAAAAAAGAAGCTAACTCAATAGATAACTAAAAAGATTAGAGCAATTGGGAATGATGATGGATTCGAGTAGGCTACGATCAGTGACTTTTTCGTATATGGCGTTAAGGCCTACTTAGAACAATTCAAAGTATACGTCCACAAAATCGATAGACATGTTCAAAATAATCAACTCATGGTACAAACTTTCCAAGATAGTCTGACAAGACCTGCATTAACCTGGTATGCCCAACTCAATCTTAGCCAAATCAATACTTGGGAAAATTTGGCTCGGGCAATCTATAAACAATACAAGTTTAACATTAAGATAGCTTATTCAATTTGGGACTTGTGCATAGTGAGTAAGAAAAAAAATAAGTCCTTTAGGGAATATGCCTAGAGATAGAGGGGCATGGCAGCTAGAATCATTCTTCCTCTCCTTAAAAATTAATATCTATCTTTGTCGACTTATTGGAGGAAACATATTATGGGCACTTGTTGGGAAATAATGGCCAGTTTTATAGATTTTGTACTTGCTAGAAGTCGAATAGAAGAAGCCATAAGAATAGGGAGGTTGATAGGAAAAAAACCAATTCCACCAGATTCAAGGGCACATATAAATTCTACAATGTCAGAACCTACATTAAGCAAAAAAGGCTCACAAATACCTAAAAGAAAGTTTAGTAAGATCATTACCTCGTTATCTCAAGTCTCTAACCAACTAAGAAAAGAAGGCTTATTGCAAAAGAGGGCCCCAATGCTAGGGAACAAGCTAAGGAAATACGATCCAAATGCACAATGTGAATATCATATGGGTTAGCAAGGGCATTCTATTAACAATTGTTGGGAATTGAAAAACAAAGTTTAAGACCTAATAGATGCAGGGGCAATCTAATTGGACTTAATATAAGGATAGGATCAAATTTCACAATGACCATTACAATGTTTGTAAAAGACAAGTGACTCAAACAAAGTGCTTTGTTTACATTTCTCTTGTTTTAAGATATCTCATTAGTTAAAAGGTTTAGAATAAAGGAAGGCAAGACGAATCCCAAACACTAACCTTGAGACACTTTGAGAGTTGAGCGACATCATTGTGAGACTATTGGACTCATTCCTTAAAGGAAGTCTATATTAAATTTAATATACAAATCAAAATGAAGTTAAGCATTCTTTTCAATATCTTAAACACAAAATCCTTTGTCAATCCTATTGAACCTTTTATTAGAGTATTTTCAAAATTGAACCATGTTAGGAACTACCCAATAATAGGGCAAATAGGTGGTTATGAGCATCTATTAGAGGAAAAGGTTAAAACTAATTTGTGGTTGCTGTCATATCAATTCAAGAGCAATTGTTATTATTAATAACTAATTTCCTCTAAGATGAAGAAAGGCATCCATTCTAAACACTAAACACTAAACATAAACCACATATACTTCGAGTTGCAAGCCAAAAGAAGGAATAATCACCTTTGTTTTAAATGAAAAAAAAGAGGAGAGAGAAGAAGGAAAAATGAGGAAAAGGAAAAGGGGTAAGAAGAAACATGAGAAAATGAAAAGACAAAATGATCAAGTCTAAAACACAAAGACCTAAGATGATTAAGGACAAGTAACTTAAAAATCCTATTCCTCAAGTAAGGACCCTAAAACACAATCAAGATGATTAAAATTAAAAAGCTAGGACAAATGCCAAAGTTTCTCCCAAAACTCATGATCCCTAAAGAAAATTGCAACTGACACATGGCTTATAGCCCACTTATAACTCCACCTATTCTAAAAGCCTTTTTTATTAAAGGAAATAACTTATCATTGGTAAAAGTTACATTTGAAATTGGTGCAATTACAATTTAGTTTTACTTATAAGGTTTTTGACTTGTAAACCATGGTTAAAGAGTGATTCTTTCATAAAAAAGCCATTTCATTAATATCCCTTTTGAAACCTAGGACGAAAAGCCTTTATTATATTACAAACTGAAAAAGACCTAACAAATTGATTAAAAGTGTATCGCTTACAAGATGGATCATAATTTTTGGAATCGAAGTCAAGAGAGAGGAATTTAAACTGAGACTGGCAGACTAAACCTATATTTAATGAGATATCTTTTGATTAAGAAGAAATTTGAAGAAGTCATGCCTAATAACATGGAAAGTTATTTGCCCTTAAAAGAAAGAAAGGGTTCTCTTAGATAAAGGTAGCTCATAAGATCGAGTTGTTATGTTGTTGAAAAGCCTATACACTACTTAGAGAATCTAAACCTGTTAGCAAGTCGAAAAATTGAAATAAATTCCATTCTCTCTCATTTTAGTCCTTTCTTTTTTTTTTTTTTTGTATCACCATAGTATTCTAGGTTTTCAACAATTCAAAAGTTATCTTCTCCAGAGTCAACCCTAGTGGTAAGCTTCTGTCATTCAAATGTGATTACCCTGATAGTTATTGTTTTCAAAGGAGTTCACTTCCTATTGTCTAAGTTCAAGAATCTACTCTCACATAAAAATTGCTCCAAGTTGCCGTTGGAGGCTAGAATTATCCTCTTTAACATGATCGCACCCATTGCTGATGTCATCCACTTTCTTTCTATCAAGGGACTTTATCCCTAATGTTTGCCCCATCTTATACAATTGCTAATCAATAAATTTGTCTTTTTTTTTCAAGTCTCCTAAGAATGTTTGCATAAGGTCATTTGCTTTGGTCCCCATGGATCGTTTTCACTTTAGAGCACTATCTATGTAGTAAAAATGTTAGTGATTACATGCTCTCGAAGCGCTATCCTGACTTAAAACTTTCGAATCACATACTCTTGAAGAATTATCATAACCTAAAACTCTTGAATTGCATGCTTTTGAAGCGCTATCTTGACTTAAAACTGTCGAATTGCATGCTTTCGAGGTGTTATCCTAACTTAAAACTCTCAGATCACATGCTTTCGTAGTGATATCTTAACCTTAAACTCTTGGATCGCATGCTCTTAGAGCGTTATCCTAACCTAAAACTCTTGGATCGTATGTTTCGGAGTGCTATCCTGATCTAAAACTTTCAAATCACATGCTCTAGGAGAATTATCCTAATTTAAAATCTTTAGATCATATGCTCTCGAAGCGTTATCCTAACTTGAAACCTTTGCATCGCAGAGCGCTATCCTAATTCTTTTCCCCTCTTTAAATTCTTATTGCACTTGAAGTATGCCCACCTAGTATAAGCTTGCTCATAGAGCACACCAAGTCTTCTTATCTTAGTTAAGCCATAGGGTATACACTCGCTTTTTGAGGTATAGCCATTCATTCCTAAAGAGTGGTAGTAATGCTCCCTTTCCAAAGATAGCCTACTCATAGAGTGCAATTTCTTTTCCCAATTGTAAACACCTAATTTTAGCCTCTCTATAATCTTAATTTTTTATTTTTATAAAAAAGGGTCCTAATTCAAAAAATAAAAATAATAAGCAAAAAAATTAATAAAAGATAAAAAATAATAAAAATTAACAAATGACGAAAATACCAAAAAAAATAAGAAAAGGAAAAATTATAAAAATTTCGTAGATTTTTAGGAAGTAACTTATGTTAGGAACAAATAGTTTTTGTTTTAGTTTAGTTAAAAAAATTTATTTTAGGGAATCGGATAGTTTAAGTATAGTTTAATTGTATTGAATGTCAAGGCACAGGTCAATGGCCTAACGGATAAGTATCGGAGTATTTGGGTTGGATTTAATTTGAGGTCTTCCTATGTCTTTAATTTTCTATCTTTGCAAAAGCGAGATAAAAACGAGATTCATATCTAATTAAATCATGTGAATTTAGTTAAATTGGATTTGAATTCATTTGAATCTAGTTTAATTATCGAATCAGATACGATAAATATATCTAGCTATGATATGATTTGATTTTGACCTTAAAAAAAACACATACATGTACAAATAAAAGAGCGCACACAGCAAAAAAAAAGGAGGCCATCAGCACAAAACGTTTTATCACCCAAATACTATAGCAACCAACTGACTTCATTATCTAACACTCACTTCCACTAAGTTGCGCCATCATCACACAACAGCCACAATTCTTTAATCAACAATGTCGTTGCCCATGCTGAGCCGCTGATTGGAGATCACACACAGATGCATACCATTGTCCACTACTCTACCGAACAGGCCCATAACTCTAACACGAACCATTGCATTAGCAACTCCACAGGTCGCTTACTAAACTGCAAGGATCCGTACGACATAGCACAAATAGTAGCATCGGTAACTGCACTTCCTACGATCTGCATAAGCACTAACATCACACCATCATATGGAAAATCAGCCCCACACGTCCAACAAGCAGTAGCAGATGAACAGAATAACGTCTTCACTCCATCAGCCGTGTTAACACATGCCAGCATATCACCAATTGCTTGATTGATGCTGCCTTAACGTTAACAAACACACTATCCAAAATGAATTTCACAACACAGAAAGAGATAGCACTTACACAATCTGCAGCATCTGACTGAATCGTACCAATCCCACGTACGTTGATTACACCAATGTCCCTGTTCAAACAACATACAGCCGAACCCATTCTCTCCTCAAACGACACCAGACGAACAGCAACGCTAGGAGAACAGGAATACGTTCTGTATAATAGCACCACAGCGCAAGATTCAGCACTAACCATAATGTCTCCATGCTCGACAAACCAACACTAACCCTTCACCAAACAGCCCAAGTCAGGTTTGGTTTTGATTATTTTATTTTATTTATTTATTTGTCTCTTTATTTATCATTATAATTCTCTTAGTTATTTAGTTAAGTTTATGACATGATAGGTAAATAGATATATGTGTATGTATTTATATGCTTAGGTATATTTTTAGCATTATGACTTTAGGATTCTCTCACTTAGGAAAATTTATTTTATAAATAAATAAGAATAAAAAAATAAAAACCCCTTTTTTTTTAAGAAAAAAGTAATAGAAATAGAACTTTTAGAGAGTTTTTTTTTTATAAAATAAAATAAAAGACTTAGTAAATTAAGGCTCTTTTAGAGTTTTCTTTGAAAAAACTAAATTGATAATAATGTAATCTCGGTCGGTTTTCAAAATTAAAATCAATCAACATACTAAAGATTTTCTGAGAGAACTATGATCGTCCGATCCCTATTAGCAGATACATAGGCACCTTCGGAGTGACGATAAAATATATAGAAACTTAGGTTTTTTTTTCTTTTGATTTTATTTATTTATTTTTTTACGTATTATAATTTAAAAAATAATCCTAATTTCTGTAAATAGATTGTAGTACCCGTTAAGGGTTTAATAGGTTAGCCCCCGAACTCAGAACCCTCTGTTTCTTCATTTAAATTGAAATCAAAGACCAGTAGCCAAATCGTAATCAATCCACCCAATTGATTATGATTTCTTTTCTTTTTCCCGACTTCGGTCGGGTGGTGACTCCAAAAATAATTTTCAATAAAAAAACCGGAATTTCTCAATTTCTTTAGTCGATGATTAATATTTAATGGGTTAGGGTTTAGTATTAAGTATTAATCGAGAAATAGGAAATTAATTTTTAAATAAAAGAAAATCGAAAAATCAGGCTCAATAGTTTGGCGACTCCATTGGGGAAGCTAAAGGGCTAGCCACTAGAAGTTGTCGAAAATAGGATTATTTTAAAAAAAAAAGATGAAATAATGAAAATAATAAAAAAGAACTTAGGTATGTTATTTTATGTATTTATTTATTTTATTTATTTGTTTTTTACTAACATTTTTTTTCTGTTGTGGCAGTTTATTTAAGGGGGAATTTTAGGGGGTTTTACTTTTATTTTGTTTTCTGCATCATAAATGTATGGTAGACACGGTCAGAACCAGGCCATCTTAGGACCTTAGGAGGGGAGTCATTGTGTAAGCTTCGGATGTTATGGGGTAACCACCTTCTGGGGCCGATCAGGCGACCCCACTTAAGTTCAAACGCAACCATAGAATTGTTACTTTAAAAAAACATAGTGGTTATAGAGCTTGAAAACCTTTAGAACCCACCCTTTTGCATTACACAAAACCTTTTTACAAGAACATATGATGTGGTGAACCTAAATGGTTAAAAGCAGTTGTGAAGTTGTAGTTGTAATATTTTCTTGTAAATAATTTGTAATAATTCAGTGTAAAGTTTAGAACTGGTGATGATTATAATTTTGATTTTTTTCCTTTTTTACATAACTATGGTTAGATCGAGTTAAGGGGTTTCCAAACAGATCCACGTCTACCTACTTCATTGGCCTTAAAAGATACTCTAGATATGGATCTAACTTTTTAGCCCAAATAAGTTAAAATTCATTAGGAGCAACATTGGGCTCATCTTGCCCCTATAGAAGAGCCCTGTAAATATTACTATAATAAGGGCTTTAGTACATCTATTAAGGCTCAAATCTATCGCTTTGGGCCCATATCAACTGAGCCCAACCTTCATGGAGTAAATAAATAAAATAAATAGAAAAAAAGTAAAAATAAAAAAAAGAAGCTAAACAAAAAGAATCAAACCTATAAAATAATTTCAAGTAGTTACTGTTTTGCCTAGTATTCTACTAGCTAAAAATATTCATTCTTTTGGATAAATTGACTCCTTAGCCTTTATCATTCGAAATAAATATGGTTTAGATTTTTATTTAGTCTTTTTCCTTTAAAATTCCTCATTTGTAAATAGACCCTCAGTAATGTTATTCTAGGTTTGCATATAGAATTTTAGCAAAGCAACCCTCCATTTATAATTCCATCACTCAGTCTTTGTAACAAAAAAGCCCTAACTTTTCCTCTCTCTCTTTCAAAAAAAAAACAAAAAGAAAGAAAAAAGAAGGAAAGGAAAGAAAAGAAAAAGAAAGAAATTTGCTAACGGTTACAAATCCTTATAAGGTTTGGGACAAACACAATTACTTGGCCCATTAAGGCAAATAACCTAAACAGACCCACTTGGCCCAAGAAAATGACCAACCAAACCTCGAGCCTTAGCCCATCAAGATAGTTGAAAAAACTCAAGGCTTGAGCCATCAAGTCCAACCATAAACTGAGTCAAAACACAAAGCCATGAAACACTATCTTAAGCTTGATCCCCAATACAAACAAAAAGGGTAATTCATTAGTCCTTTCCACTTCAAAGATTATCAGTTCCGGCCTATTCGAACTCTAAAGAAACTAACCCAAAATCACATATGGAAGCTTAAGGGTGTTAAGACCTATAAGTTTAGGGCATGGGGCCTTTGGTCTTTGAAATTTCACAATTAGGGCATGTTCTAAGGAATTGGGGAGTAAGGTCAATACCCTAAGGTCAATCAATCCTTGTGTAAGGAATTGGTAACTCACTTTTAAAAAGTTTTGAATGAAAAAAGGTGAGCTATATCTTATACACTAACCCTTAAACACTTTAAGAGTTAAGAGACATCATGGTGAGGATATTTTGGACTCATTCCTTAAAGGAAGTCCATTTTGAATTTGATATGTAGACTAGAATGAAGTTAGGCATTCATTTTCAAATCCCAAACACAATTATCCTTTGATAACCCCATTGGACTGATCTGGAGTCATCTCAAATGTAAACCCTGTCAAGAACCACCTTATAGTGGGGCAATTCAGAGGGTAGGGTCATTAATTAGGAGAGAAGGATAAAACTGATTTGTGCTTACCCCAGTAATAACAATTCAAGGATAATTTTTGTTTTTGATAAATTGTTCCCTTTGAAGAAGAGCTAACATCTTTTCCAAATACCCTAAAGGCCACACATACCTTACCTAAGCCAATGCACTTTGAATCTATGGATTTAGGGCCTTGATTTATCTAAAGATAAAAACTTGACAAAAGAGATAGTTATTTTTAGGGAGAGAAAAGAAAGAAATGAAATGAAATGAAATAAAAAAGAAAAGAAAAAAGAAAAGAAAAAGAAAAAGAAAGAAAAAGGAAAAATGAAAATAAAGAAATACCCAAATATCGGGCTTGAGAAAATCCCCAATAAAAAAAAGGCTTAAGTTACTCAAAAAACATAAGGCCTTAAATTGCATTCCCAACCAAAAAACACAAAACCTCATATTCATATTCTCAACCACAAACCAAAAACTCCATATTCAGTTCAAAATCATACTCTAAATCACGAACATAAACCCTTTCTATCCACTTAATTCTCAAACACAAGACCTTCCTACCTACATTACCTCCCTACTCAAAGCTCTTCCAATTTTTATCTAAGATAAAAATTATTTTTGAAACTGGGGCAAACGCACATCTAGTTCATTCCTAAGAGTTCTTGACTTGTACCCCCTAGGTTGGATGAAAGCACTTCTTTTAAAATAGGCCCTCTCAATTAACTTCTTTTGAAACCATTTGACCAAAAGCCAAATTTACAATACTGAACACAAAAAGACATAATAGATTTATCAGAGCATATCACTTACAAACTGGATTATAATTTCTGGAACAGTAATCAAGAGTGAAATCTAAACTGAGTGTGCGTAAGGAAGTCCTCTTTGACTAAACTAATCATGAGTTACCTTTTCCTTACGAAATGAATGTTTAAGGCCTATCCAAGAAGCTCATTGTCTAGGTTACAAACTAAGGTGGATATGAGATACCCTACATGACTGTAGCGTTTGCCTTTTAAATAGGAATTTGTATCCGTTAGCAAACTTTCAAGGAAAAAGAAGAAAAAAAAAATGAAATGAAAAGACATGAAAAGGAGAGAGAGAAAGTGGAGGCTTGTTACAAGTTTTTCCATAGTAGCCAAATTTTCAATTCATGTTATAAACAGTTTTCACCAAATTCCTTGTTTGTAAATTTCTCAAATCAAGAGTTTTTCGAGTCGACTATGTTCCTTAGTTTTACTTTCAACTCTCAATAGAGCTTAAGCAAGTCTGAAGGGTGCTTACCCTTTATCCGTTTTCTCAAGGATATAGTCAGCTCATAGAGCACTGTTCCTATCCATATCTTCTTTAGCACTTCAGTTAGCTTATGGAGTGCTATCCAGATTTATATTTTCATTTAAGGATCTAGCCAACACATAGAACACAATCCTTATCTAAAGTTTCTTAAGCTTCTGGCTAGCTCCTAAAATACAGTCCCAATTTATAATCTCTTAAGGAGATAGCCAACTCATGAGTATAATCCCAATACAGAGTTTCATAGGCTCCCAGTTGCCCAACTCATAGAATGTTGCCCAACTTATAATCTTTTAAGGATTTAGCAAGCTTATGGAGCGCTATCCCAATTCCAAGTTTTCCTTATGTTTTAGGTCTTAGTCACCTCAAAGGGTGCTTTGACCACCTTGGTTAGTCAGCTCATTAGGGCACGACCAAGTTTTCCTTATTTTTAGGTCTTAGCTAACTCAAAGGGTGCTTTGACTGCCTTAGTTAGTCAGCTCATCAGGGTACGACCAAGTTTTCTTTATCTTCAAGTCTTAGCCAACTCAAAGGGTGCTTTGACTGCCTTGGTTAGTCAGCTCATTAGGGTATGACCAAGTTTCTTTATCTTTAGGTCGTAGCCAGCTCAAAGGGTGCTTTGACCGCCTTGGTTAGTCAGCTTATCAGGGCACGACCAAGTTTTCCTTGTTTTTAGGTCTTAGCCAGCTCAAAGGGTGCTTTGACCACCTTAGTTAGTTAGCTCATTAGGGCACGACCAAGTTTCCTTCATTTTTAGGTCTTAGCCAGCTTAAAGGACGCTTTAACTGCTTTGGTTAATCAACTCATCAGGGCACAACCAAGTTTTCCTTATTTTTAGGTCTTAGCCAGCTCAAAGGGCGCTTTGATTGCCTTGGTTAGTTAGCTCATTATTGCACTACCAAGTTTTCTCATTGTTAGGTCTTAGCTAGCTCGCTCGAAGGGCGCTTTGACTGCCTTGGTTAGTCTGCTCATCAAGGCACAACCAAGTTTTCCTTATTTTTAGGTCTTTGCCAGCTCAAAGGGCGCTTTGACCGCCTTGGTTAGTTAGCTCATCAGAGCACGACCAAGTCTTCCTCGTTTTTAGGTTTTAGCCAGCTCAAAGGGTGCTTTGATCGCCTTGGTTAGTCAGCTCATTAGGGCACGACTAAGTTCTCATTATTCTTTTTAGAAATTTTTACCAACTCACAAAGGCGCTACCCCTTTCTATTCTAACCCTCGTCAAGTGACTTAATGTTCCTTAGGATAGAGTCGTCCCAAGGCAAAAACGGTGTCTCTTTTGTCTTTGTAGTAAAGTTTTGCTCAAACTTCACCACAAAAAGGGGCAATTGTAAACACCTAAGTTTTGCCCCTCTGTTATCTTAATTTTTTATTTTTACAAAAAAGGATCCTGATTCAAAAAATTAAAATAATAAACAAAAAAATTAATAAAAGATAAAAAATAATAAAAATTAACAAATGATGAAAATACCAAAAAAAAAATAATAAAAGGAAAAATTATAAAAATTTTGTACATTTTTAGAAAGTAACTTATATTAGGAACAAATAGTTTTAGTTTTAGTTTAGTTTAGTTAAAAAAATTTATGTTAGGGAATCAAATAGTTTAAGTATAGTTTAATTGTACTAAATGTCAAGGTACAGGCCAACGGCCTAACGGATAAGTATCGGAGTATTTGGGTTGGATTTAATTTAAGGTCTTCCTATGTCTTTATTTTTCTATCTTTGGAAAAGCGAGATGAAAACGGGATTTATATCTAATTAAATCATGTGAATTTAGTTAAATCAGATTTGAATTCATTTGAATCTAATTTAATTATCGAATTAGATATGATAGATATATCTAGATATGATATGATTTGATTTCGACCTTAAAAAAAAACACATACATGTACAAAGAGGGCACATAGCAAAAAAAAAGGAGGCTATCAGCACAAAACGTTTTATCACCCATATACTGTAGCAACCAACTGACTTCATTATCCAACACTCACTTCCACTAAGTTGCGCCATCATCACACAACAGCTACAATTCTTCAATCAACAATGTCGTTGCCCATGCTGAGCCGCTGACTGGAGATCACACGCAGATGCGTACCATTGTCCACTACTCTATCGAACAGGCTCATAACTCCAACACGAACCATTGCATCAGCAACTCCACAGGTCGCTTACTGAACTGTAAGGATTCGTACGACATAACACAAATAGTAGCATCGGTAACTGCACTTCCTACGATCTGCGTAAGCATCGACATCACACCATCATACTGAAAATCAGCCCTACACGTCCAACAAGTAGTAGCAGATGAATAGAATAACGTCTTCACTCCATCAGCTGTGTTAACACATGCTAGCATATCACCAATTGCTTGATCAATGCTGCCTTGACATCCACAAACACACAATCCATAAGGAATTTCACAACACAGAAAGAGCTAGCACTCACACAATCAACAGCATCTGACTGAATCGTGCCAATCCCACGTACGTTGATCACACTAACGTCCCTGTTCAAACAACACACAGTCAAACCTATTCTCTCCTCAAACAACACCAGACAGACAGCAACGCCAGGCGAATAGTAGTACATTCTGTATAATAGCACCACAGTGCACAATTCAACTCTGACCGTCACGTCTCCACGCTCGACAAACCAACACCAACACTTCACCGAACAGCTTATGTCAAGTTCGATTTTGATTATTTTATTTTATTTATTTATTTGTCTCTTTATTTATCATTATAATTCTCTTAGTTATTTAGTTAAGTTTATGACATGATAGGTAAATAGATATATGTGTATATATTTATATGCTTAGGTATATTTTTAGCATTATGACTTTAGGATTTTCTCACTTAGGAAAATTTATTTTGTAAATAAATAAGAATAAAAAAATATAAACCCTATTTTTTTTTGAGAAAAAAGTAATAGAAATAGAACTTTTAGAGAGTTTTTTTATAAAATAAAATAAAAGACTTAGTGAATTAGGGCTCTTTTAGAGTTTTCTTTGAAAAAACTAAATGGATAATAACGTAAACTCGGTCAGTTTTCAAAATTAAAATCAATCAATACACTAAAGATTTTCTAAGAGAACTATGATCGTCTGATCTCTACTAGTAGATACGTAGACACCTTCGGAGGAACGATAAAATATATAGAAACTTAGGTTCTTTTTTCTTTTGATTTTATTTATTTATTTTATTACATATTATGATTAGAAAAATAATCCTAATTTCGGTAAATAGATAGTGGTATCCATTAAGGGTTTAATAGGTTAGCCCTCAAACTCAGAACCCCCTGTTTCTTCATTCAAATTGAAATCAAAGACCGGTAGCCAAATAATAATCAATCCACCCAATTAATTATGATTTCTTTTCTTTTTCCCAACTTCGGTCTGGTGGTGACTCCAAAAATAATTTTCAATAAAAAAAACCGGAATTTCTCAATTTCTTTAGTCAAGGATTAATATTAAATGGGTTAGGGTTTAGTATTAATCGAGAAATGGGAAATTAATTTTTAAATAAAAGAAAATAAAAAAATCAGGCTTGACACCAATGTTTGCAAACCCTTAGTGAATCAAGTTTAGGACAGTGAGCCAGTTATAGTACTTCTTAGGATAAATTCATCCGCAAGGCAAAAATAGTCTCTTTTGTCTTTTGTTTTTTGTGACAAGGTTTTATTCAAACTTCACTACAAAGAAGGGTAGCTATAGAGATCCTATTTTTACCTCCTATTAATTTTAAAGTTTTTAAAATAGGGTAAAATGGTCCTAATTTAAAAAAAATACAAAAAATAGAAAATTTATAAAAAATAAAAAGATGGAAAATTTAGAAAAAGTACAAATATATATATAATAAAACAATACAAAAAAATTTAAGGTAAAGAAGATTTATTTTTAGGCCATAAAGTGTTTTTAGTGTCATTGGGTAACATAGACTAGGTAATTGATTTTTAGAGTTAGATAACATCAAAGTGCACACAATTATTAAAATAGTTGGGTTTCATTTGAAATTGTTATTAAAAAAAAAAAAAACGTATGTATGTGATGTGGTCGACTTTAGCTTAGAATTAGGTTAGTGTTAGTTATTTATTTATTTTCTTTTTCTTTCCTTCTATTAATTAAAAAAAAAAGGGATGTTGGACTAGGTAAAACTTGGTCCATATGGAAAGCAATTCACTGCTAGAATCAGAGGTGCTCCCTGGATCTCTACTACTTCTTAAAATTTGTTTGCTTTGCTTACTGGATGCATGATTGCTAGGCTATGTTGGTTGGGATGAATTATGCAACCTTTGCATATGAAAGGCGTACAAAGTTTTTTAGCATGATTTGCACTTTAGAATCGAGTGCAATTACGTGATACTAAGCATTTTGAGGCCCAACACTTTAGTAGAACTCTTCAAGGAGACCATAGATGGTAGAAAATTTATACCGCAGATCTAATGTAATAGCTACATAGAAGAGGAAAGGAAATGGTACGAAATGGTCCCTAAGTTTCTAAACCATACCTTGAATAGTAAAGCACAAGATAGGAACACTTTAATGTTGCTGCAACACGTAAAAAATGTTGACCAAGTTGGCAAAAACAAGATTGCTTGTTGGGTGATATGAATTGGATTTTTTTTTTTTTGTCATCGTCGTTAAGAAGGCCTTTAAGAGTACCTTTTATCCTCTTGCATAACTTCCAATCATGTTCTATCATCAGACCTACGGTGATACTAGGATTGCTAATTATCATATAGCAGATTGACCATCATCTCATATGTATTGGAAAGCATCTTATAAGTTGAATTCCACCTCGTTATGTAGTCCAAAGGTAGAAGTCGCTAATCTTCATTGTCCCTATTAGCCGTGCAGATCTGTAGAAACTTTGTAAGCTTTTTCTTAGAAGCACACATGGCATTTATTGCACATTGGATCTATGTTAGGTGAGGGTTCAAACCACTACCCTCAAGACCAACATTCACTATTAAGTTAAACATGTAGCAAACACATTGAACGTAAAAGAAGTTGCCTTTGCAGATCAGATTAAATGCACCTTTTGGGTATCAGATTGAAGTTGTATTATTGGAGGCATTATCGAAACTGATGTTAAAAACTCTCTAGATATTGTATGATTAGGTAGTGTTGATGATGTTGTTGGTAATTGCTTACATTGTGTGTGAATCTAGAAAAAAAATGAATGCTATTATTCTTTTTTGCATCAACCACTCGTTGTCGATCTAGTGTACAATAACACACATGTAACTATTGTTGATGGCGGTGACTAGTGCCTTCCAAATGTCAGACGTAAAGGAGAAGCTGCAGAAATGCATGATAGAACCACGGTGGTTATACATTTAAATAAAAACAGAAAAATGCAATTTAAGATTATGAATGAAAGTGAGCAAATTAAGTACTTGCTTAGAAGGCTAGACAGCTCTTCCATTAAAGCTTGTAGCATTTTGTTATAAACTGTGACAGTATCTTTTTTCAAGGTTTGTCGACCTACATATTGGTACCAAGGCTATAACTTTTCCATTGTCTACCTTCCAAAGCAAATATGACCCATAGAGTGGAATGATATACCTATGATAGCCATAATTTACATGAGCTCATCTAGTGCAGCTTTGTTATTGAAAACAAAATCTTCAGGGTTGCTGGAACTAGATGTTGACCCATCCCATTTTCAGTCAACCTTAATGAGTATCATACCTTTCTTCTTATGCATTCCTAGATGTCGTCTTAGGTGACCCGTATTAGACTTGGATTTTCTAGATAGAGTATTCTTACAAGTCATGCAATAGGCGGTTACACCATCTTCCTAGATTAGCATGTAGTGCCAGCATCTAGCAATATGCTTTCTACATTTCTATGTTCCACCAGAGGATATGGGTGTTGGCTTAATAGAACTAGCTTCTATATAACCATTGGTAGATTGAGTTTGAGTTGGAGTTGTTCCCTAACAAAAAATGCAAATGAACAATCAGGTATCGTTTTTTGCTCCAGTTATTTTAATAATAACCTTGAAGGAAATATTTGTTACATACTTGATTTTAACTGAAATTACTACTAGTTATGGAAGGTAATCGTATACTATGTGTCTAACTAGCTTATGAACAGTACCAAATGCTTTGGTATGGCCCATCGAGTGTATTACACATATGTGGGTTGTTATTAGGAATTGTAGGTGCATTGTATGTTTGTAGGTTAATATCGCAACCCTTGGACATAAGTGTAGGAAACACATGGTTCCCTACTTAATTCATTAAATTAGTAAATCCTGGATTGGGATACGTAAGGTACGGGTGCTTACTTTATGGATAAGTGAAGATCTAATCCTCAAATTCATTAAGATTAGGATTGTTTAATGGATTTCCTCATTTGACCATTTTTCTAAGAAATTATGTAGGTTTTTAGAGAGTTAAACGCAGAATTAGGAGAGTAAGAGAATGTTTGGAGGAATATAGGTGTGGGTAGGAAATATGAAGCAAGTGTGGATGTTTGCATTTATAAACATTGATTTAACGTGTCTACATTTCAAATCAATGTGGCAAAATCTAAAAGTTAGGTAAGCTAATGTAGATATGTTAGGCCTAAACGTACTTACATTGCCTCTTGCCTAACTAATAATAGTTGTATAGCCATTCTCACAAAAAAAAAAAATTTCTTAGGTGAGAATCAACGTAGGTACCTTTTGGCCCAACGTGCCTATGTTGGCTTAAAGGTCATTTGCAAAAATTTGAACATAGGGCCAATGTGCTCACGTTAATCAAAATTTTTTTACCATTGGGCATCAATGTGCCTACGTTGTGGCTAGATGTAGGCATATTGGCTAACCACAACGTTCATATGGCCTTCTTTAGCCTACAAATATGCAGTCACTCCCCCATTCACTCCTACATTTCCACCACTTCTTCTATATTGATTTCATTCATATTCTTACTCTATCCTAAGTGAAATTACTTTGTTTTTTAAACTCTTTTTTTCCCTAAAGAATCATCATAGAAGGCCGTTACGACGTTGCACCACTCGATCTCAAACACAAACAAGAGGTAAGTGCCTCTAGGCTCACTTATCTACTCCACTACCCCTTACGAGTGGTCTGACTAAGGATTACTCTAAGCATCTTATTACCCCGCAAATGAGGCGTTGTTTTATGGATGGATTCCATACTCGAAATGTTCTCCCTAACCAATCGCATGACTTTGAAGAGCTCCACCAAATCTATTACTTCCAAGGTGCTTTTGAAGTGATAGGTTTTTTAGGATTAATGGAGTTAGAGAATGGGATATATGCTGATTTGGTTCGTATATTTTACTCTAACGTAACCTTCAGTGTCATCTATCCTAATGATGACATCATTCCCTAGCATGAAATGAATTAGGATGCTAGCTTCCTTACTATTTACATGTTTGGCTAAGTTCTGGAAATGACACTGGATTTTATCAATGAATTATTTGATTGGTTTTATGTAGATGCTACACATATGCTAGCAACTTGGGACATGTCAAGGGCAATTTTGCGTGCTCTTAAGTGGCCAATATGTCCAAACGAGATGCAAGCCAAGCATTTAAAGCATCTTTCCATTAGCGATCTTCTATTGCATACTTGAATCCTATACCACATAATCACCAATTCCATTGCCTTGTAATTGAACACTAATTTCTTTAGCAAATATCTTTTCCTACTCTTCTACATGGTGGAAATAAGACCGATCAATATTGGCCATTTTGTTAATCGTACTTCCTTTGTATGCTCTCATGAAGGGATAAGAATTTAAGTTATGGTTGACTTATCTAAGTATATTCTTTTCTTCAATGGGTTTAGCTTAAGTGATTACAAACTGCATATAACGAAATCTATCTTCAACTTAGTGGTGGTAAAAAAACAAACTAAATTTCTATTGTGATGAGGAAACTGGTCAATAGATAAAGCAAGGGTAACAGCAAGAACATGTAAGTAGCAGTGAAGGGGGATAACTAGATGTCGATGATTACGACCTTGTCCTATGGGGTCAAAGATCAAGAGATAGGAGACCAGGGATTACAAGAGCGACAAGACGACCCTAAACCCTTCACCATGAAAGAATTATTCTATTGATTTGGAATGATGATGACTAGCTAATGAGAGATGATGGGAACCTTTATGGAGATTTAAGGAGGTGTATGAAAGAATGAAAATCGAGTATCAACTATAGAGAACAATGTTGCAAATATTCGATTTGAGCAAAGGAGGCAACATAATTAGATAGACGAGATGTAGGCCCAGCAACAAGCATATTTCAATTGGCGATGCTTTCAATACTAGCCTTTACCCCCTTCGTCTGGTCTTAGTGGTGGTCAAGCATTAAATTCTCCATTCCTACCGTTCGATGAAATTTAGGATTGTTTTTTTTTCTTTGTGTATATTTTCTTTCTCTTTTTTTTTTTCTCTCGTTTTCTATGTAATAAATGACATTATTTTTTATTAATGAAAATTCCTTCTCGATTTGTTAATAGTTAGTTATTTTCCTTTGTCATCTTTTATATATGAAATTATACGCATATAATATATAATCATTAAATTCAATATATTGTATCTTATTTGCATATTTATGCATATATATCTATAATATGTACATACCTATGTGCACATATTTTGTACTAACATATTTGCCTTGCTTGAATATTTATACAAATTTGTACATATATAACTCTTTGTACATACTTACATATTTATATGTACAGAAATAGACACTCATATATTTTTCTGAATTATACATTTTATAGGTATATATTTGTACAAATTTGTCTGTACATATTTTCAAGTATACATGTATGTGTTTTGATGGATGTATATACGTAAGTATATATTTCCACATATATACATTCATATTTATACATACATAAATACATCTACATATTTATGTATTAATATACACATCTATCCATGCACATATTTATACATATATACAATTATATATTCAACGTATATATTTTTTACTTAATATTTTAATGTACACATTTATGCATATTCAACGTATATATTTATACGTACATAAGAACGTTTTAAGTAAAAAACTCATATCTAATTATTATTTTTTCACATTATATTTAATTATTAAATTACATAATAATCTCCATAAATAATTGTATGAATATGTACCAATATTATAATATATATAGTCTCTGTTTGGACTTGAAAAAATTTAAAATATATAATACTGTAAATAGTTGTAAATACTCGAAAATATTAAAAAGGCATTTTCAACATTGTAGTTGTAACCTAATTATGGGCATGAGAGAGCATGTAGGCTAGTATGCAAATAAACTAGTGGCATGCGAAACCCAAGTATGTAAGGTACCGAGCATGATGGGCTCGACACACGAAAAAAGCACGAGCATGCACATACACAGGGGCATATGGGTAACCCAATTACCACCGTTACCCAAGCAAAGCAAGCTCCTTAATTCGAGATGAGCTAACCAATGTTACCAAACAAGAGCTCTTCATCCTCTTCGAATATACTAACCTTAGCATTGATTTTCATCAGTGGCTACATGGTTGAAGGAAGTCTAAACAACTTTGGGGTCTAGGTGGAGAGCAAATTCGGTACACAGTTGTAAGTAATTTAGTATAGAGAAATCCTTGTGAATAGCAACAAGGCATGGCTTTAAAATTTGTGTAAGTGTCAATCATGAAATTTAAAGTAGACCTAGCCGAGCAATAACAAAGTGGACCTAAAGTGTAGCTATCAATACATAAAGCAACGGTCTACATGAAGAATATGGGACATTTGAATCTCGTTATATTCTAAAGCCCATTTTAATTATGTTGAGATCAACATGAGTACTACAATAATATTCCAATGATTACAATTGAAAAGGATCTCGAGCCCCATAAAGTGAAAAAGATGGAAGAAAAGCCTATGTGTGGGGAGCTAAAAGGAGGTGAACTCTAAGAGGAGCTTAATTACACATGTTGGTCCTTATTGATAAAAGATGAGTGAAACTCTATTTCTACTATTTCAAATTTACCTTTTATTTATTTTCAAGAACTATGCATTAAGTACGCGTGCCTTATGTTATGTTTCATGTTAACCTATTGTTAATATACCCATTCGACCCTTGATTCATGTTATATCTATCTATGTGCTACTTCATTGACTTGGACTTCCTTAAGTCTAATAATCAAAAGTGTCAACCACTCAACACTTGTAATGACTTATTTAGTCCTTTGTAGACTTATTTATACCTCCTTTAAAGAGGAATACTTGAGTATGGAGCTAAGTTAGGGCTAAAGAAATGATTTACATTTTAAGCCTATGCTAGTATAATTTGCTAACAAGTTGTTCTCCAATAGCTCTAAACCCTACATATTACGGGTGACAAGCAAATCACAAAGTGATAATCCTTAAGTCCTTTATTCAACAGATGATGGGAAAAGGATATCTTCGAATCTCTAAGTCCTAAGAAAGGACAATGAGATGTAAAGCCTTAAACTCTTTTAAGAGTAACAGGTATGATGCTACAAGTCTTAATAAAATATGACAAACCACCTAAAAGCTCTAAGCTATCAATTGGTGATGAGCATAATACTATAAGTCTAATGAATAGACGACGAGCTACCAGAAAATCATAAGCTACTAAATGGTGATGGGTAAAATCCTCAAATGCTATACTTTATAAGGATGATGAGTAAATGAGCCTAATGTCTTATATCATTATAAAACTTAGCGCTAATCGGCCTCTTCAAGTGCTCTAGCCTTTTTAAGCTCTCGCCTTTTCAAGCATACTAATATCTAGAAGTGCTTTGATCACTCCCAACCTTCGCCTCTTTAAGCCTTTGCTTCTTTAAGCATCCTAGTCTTTTCAAGCCCCAGATTACAAAATTTTACAAAACTCCAACAAAATTGACCTCTCGAGATACTCTTTTTGACAAAATTGTCAACAAAGAGAGTAGAGGGCAAGTTTTGATAGTGTTTTTTTAATAAAATAAGCTGAAAGCCTAAATTAGTAATATTAAGACTTAAGCCTAACTCCTAAGGCTAATCCAAGTACACATATCTAGTCACCTACTATAAATATCAAATAAGATCCCTGATAAGGGGACCTTCTCTTCATTCTTTCACTCCTACTATCACTTTACAATTTTATTCTCACTACAAGATGGTTGACTTAGGCATTGGAGTGGTTATGCCGAAGCACCATCCATGTCCCTAGAAGTTGTTTTCTGTTTTGTAGATGTTCATTCACCTTAACCAGAATTGATCATCAACATGTACACCTTTAGGAGTTAGGAAAGCCTTAGAGTGGGTCTGTAGAGGGGTTAGTATAGAGGTTAAAGGTAGGGCTTTACTAGTAGATTTTACGGTTTTGAACATGCTTGAATTTGATGTGATTTTAGGAATGGATTGGTTAGATAGGTATCAAGCCATCATTGATTGTCATTGTACGGTGGTAAATTTTACATTGGATGATGGGAGTGAGTTTAGTTTTAAGCTGGATGGCTAGAGGCCAACTAAATTACCTACTTATGAGTTGTAAGATAAAAGGTTTGTAACACCCTAAAACCTAGGTAGCTATGGCCTGCCATATGTCAATACCAAGATATTGATACGCAAAGGCTTAAGACCTGTACTATCTTCAAGTACATTAAATAAACAAACCATGAACCACACTAATATCATATAAATCTCTAAGTCACAATATAGGTAGTCTTATAAGTCTCGCCTTACTATATCAGCAAACCATACTATCTCTACATAGTCTTACATGTTCCTTTAACCATACCATAAAATAAACAATATTGGAGTGCCATTTGCTCTTGTTACAACATACTACAACAACATAAATCATTAACAACTAGAGGAGTCTATAAGACTTATAACCGTAGAATCAAACTTTGTACATAAAGTTTAGAGCGATCGATTAAAAGATTCGATCAAGCATAAATTATAAATTAAAACTAGAAATATTAATAAAAATGACTTCGTAAGTTTGAATTTAAAAAAATAAGATAATATAAAATTTTCAAATTTTAAGTATATTATTTATTATTTATTGGAAATACATAAAATGTATTCCAATAACTAACAAATTACTAAGGATAAACTATATGTATACTAAAAATCATAAAATGACCTAAATAATATTTAAAAGTATTTATTTGTACTCCGCATGTATTTATGTGTAGGTAGAAATACGTGAAATTACCTAAAATGTCTAAAAATTACTAGAAAATTGTTAAATAATTAAAGAAAATTATTAAAAAAATAAAATGAAAAATAAAAAAAAATCAAGGAAGTGGGAATAATCCAAAATTGGGTTATGGTAGGTCAGTAACGAAGAAACAAATTTTGGCTAATTAAAATGAAGCAACAAAAAAGGTAAAAAGATAGGCTTATCTTGTCAAATTAATGTATAGAATTTACTTTACACCTCTATTGATAGCAAGAAAATTACAAAAGCTAAGTTGTTTAGTTTGAAACTTTAGAAAATTAGCAAGAGTTGAAAATTGAGAGAAAAATTAGGGTTTCAAAAAATTTCCCAAATTTGTGCAGTTGAAGCTAGTGAACCAAACCCACACATCACTACTACTTGGAACTGAGCTACCACCACCACCCCACTCCAAACCGAGCATCTAGACCGGCCGACACACCTTGAACCGGTGTTGGTGGCCGAAAGCTTAAGAACTAAATGAGTCTTAAATTTCATTCAATTTTGTAAAATTTATTAAAATTATTAATTCTGCCTAGAAAATTATGAAATTTGTTATTCTGATATTTTATGATATGTAGATTTAGGAGAAAATAGTGATTAATTTTAATCATGTCTGTAATTATAGGGTGCTTAAGAAATTGAACAAAACCAAGTATATGTAGAATTAGAAATAAATAGGCTTAAGAGTATAGTTTGAAGCTCGAAATTTTTCTATAGACTACTAGGGTAATATAGAATAGTGCTATGAAGCCATTTTTCTAAAATTAATTTTTGAACATTTTAAGTAAATTTTTATCCTTAAAATGATGAGAAAAATGAGTCATTTTGGATTAATTAAGTAATCAAATTATTAATTACTGATTTAAAAGGTAATTAGATGTTTAGGGATGCTAATCTCTGATGTGGTAACATAATCATAGAACTTGGAGTATTAAATGCAATTAACATGGGAATTATGTAACAAATATGAATTAATTGATAATATGTATAATTAGAATTATGATAATTATAAAATATTGGGTTAAATTGGAAAATAAAATGATAATATTAATATGTATTAAATCTGATATAAAATTTAATTTTAGATAATTATACGAAAAATATAAAATTTTCTTACATTAAAAATAAATTCGGTATACTAATTAGGATTAGAGTATACTGAGAGGGTTAGAATATTGAATTAGGATACTCAAGCTTAATATGATTAATTTTATATTAAGGTTTGAAACATTATTTTAGGACTTACTCGCAATTGCAACCAATTTAGAACCTAAACTAGAATCGGAATCGAAAACCGAAACCGAACCCTGAACTAACATAAGATGAATCGTTAATAAATAATAGGTGTATAAGGAGAATTGAGTTCAATCATAACCTAGAATATGTATCATTTAAGTATAAGTACTAAAAAGAGCGTATTTATATTATAGGACATATGGAGACGAGTTAACCTGCGATAAGTGGTTGAGCAACTCAAGATTCTAAGTTAGGTTTAATACTTTACCGTATTTAGAGTACTATTTTAAAGTACTAAAAGACTTAGGATTATATATGATTGTGATTGTAAGTAGTTTTATGCATATACTTCCATATCTGATTTCGTATTGAAATCTATGTTGTAGTTGATGACTGTTATGAGTAGGTTAGTGTAAAATTGTTTGAGCACCCTAAATTGAACCTAATCTTAATTGACCATAATACCATAATTTGTCATGCATTGCAACCCTTTAGGAGATCATTAGGCTTCTCCAACCAAATACTGACACCTTCGAAAAAGATAGCGTTGGATAGCAAAATAGTCTTTTCCTCATCCTTAACCGAACTAAGTGACAAGAGAGAAGGTCGTGGTGAGGATGAAGGCATTGATTTGAAGGATAATCTTAAGGGGAGTAGTGTCTCCATTGCATAAACCTGGGTTTAGTTGTAAGCTGTTATATTAATGGAAACTCCTCAACCCGAATTAGAGTAAATGAAATTACTCTAATTTCACAACGGACCAAATTACGTTATGTAATGGCACTTGTTTATTGTATTTCATGAAAATAATTGCTTGATAACCTTAATTATTCTTGTATACATTCATGAGTCTTCAATTCAACTTACTGAGCTGTAGTCGCTCATACCCGCATAGATTCTTTTACAAGTCCTAACTTCTGATTATTTTGACAATTATGCCGTGTTGCAACTATATAGAGGATAGTTCTCTTTTGAAGCTCTAGGGAGTGAGGATTAACCGGTCAATGATCAAGTTTTATTTAAGGTCTTACTAGTGTCTTTAAGATGAAGAACTGATATATGATATGTAAATTAGCTAGCTATTATGTTCTGATGTAGAATCTCTTAGGTATTTTATGATAATGTACATATAATTATACATATTTATAAATGATAACTTTAACTTTTATGTAAATTTTAGCTAAATTCTTAAATAACTATTTACTTCAAAGCGAGAAGTCGTTGATGCCTTGTGTAGATTGTATCTATGATATGCACTGTAAGGTCAGTTCCTATTATAGGTTGGTTTACATGGCTGGACTGTTATGACTCTACAACTTCGAGACCTAACAAGTCATACCCTTGGTCGTCATAATAGTCTTGGTCATTTTCATTACCTGCATCTAAAAAAAGGTCCTCTAAGGGTAAGCAAAAATTGCCTAGTATGAAAGTTACATAATCACACATGCATGAGCAAATGTATTCAATATCATAAACATATGTAAAACATGCTTTCAACAATAGATTATTCTCTTTATTAAAGTCTAATACACAACATAACTTTAGCATCCCAAAACCTAAGGTAACTCATGACTTCGAATCACATAAGCACCATATACATTGTATATATTTGGTATTGAGTACTCTTCAACACCTTGGAATCATTTGCATCCTAATATCTAATTGGATTAACTTGGTAAGCAACTCTAATAAGGACACTCAAACTATGATCCAATCACATCAATTGACACCTTAATTCTATCCCCTTTAACCTTGCCCAACTCCTAAGTTCTTATGATAAATTTGATTAGTTGGCTAAAAGTTGTTACAATGTGTTTTTGGTTCGTTGTTTGCTAAGAGTTGTGCTAGAATAAAGTGGGAATTGGTTTGGGTGAAAAAGGTTATAAAACGGAAGAGTATCAAACATTATGTTCATGTTCTATGGACTACCGATCAATCGATGAAAGTTCTACTGATCAGTCGCTAGAAATTAAAACAAGTCATAACCTTTTAGGATGCGAGTCTACGAACACCCAGCGAACACAAACCATGAATGGATATTTGATGTTCGAGTAGGATGAGGAATAGGAAGTGGGAAGGGGTTTCAACGGTAAATGTGTATGGATATCACACACCACGACACAAACACAAACAGGGGTTGAGCTTGAAATAGGGTTCGATACAACTCACGAACACTAAATGTCACTCGAGTTTCAAATGAGAAGTTAGATGCGACTCATTAATTAGCTCAAATGAAGAGTTCACCACAATCTGAAGGGTAAGGTTGATAAGAACATGAGAGATTAAAGAGTAAAGCACACTCAATAATCCAAAATGCAAGCTCTAAGAGCTCAAGAATATCCTTACTTAAAACGGAATGTTCAAGTGAAATCACTATTTGTATATTCTTCTTTCTATCTATGTTGGGTAATTACAAAAGTTGCTATTTACAGTAAATTCTAAAACCCTAGTGGCAAAATTATAAATAATATACAAGGCCCTTAAGCCTTAAAGAATGGCCCATAATTGAAATAAGGAAAACATTTACAATGTATACAAAACTGTGCATTTAAGAGAGTAGTCGACATGCAGTCATTTGAGCTCTCTATGGGATCAGACCTAAGTAGGGGATAGTTGGCAATCGGGTGTTTGAACTATGGTGGGATATTTAGAAGTCTCATTATGCTTGGCCAACCTCCTAGAGAGGTCGGTCCACAATTGCTGCACTCGTGGATTACTTAGCGCTAGCTTCCCATCCTATGTCAAGTTGTTCTTTAGCCTAAAGGCATTGGTTGTTTGGTCCCTTACCATCTTAGCAGATGACAAGTTTAATGTCGAATGGTTCCTCTTCTTCCCTTCAACCTTCGGTCATTAGTCCAGCTTCGGTAAGAGTAGGTCAGCATTGAGTTAGGACAAATCGACTTCACGTTTTAATAGGTCGTACTTGGCTTTTGACAAATTGGTATCGGCTTGACAGTCATTGCAGGCTAATTCCTATCATCACAAGGGGTTTAAAAGAAATCATCCTCAACTTTACGTTATGAGAGTAGGCCTGGATGCCGAACAGGCGCTTCTTCCCCTTCCTCTTTACCATGGGCGTTGGGTTATTTTGGATCTCCTCTATAGTCATATAGGTTAAGCAATAGCTTTTCCATTCCTTTTGAATAGTGTAAGTATTGAGGAAGACATCGTAGATCACTCTCCGGTCATACTCTTAAGGTTAGCCAAGAAGCAAATTTGCTGCATTCATAGGTACTACGTCGAAGTCAACTTCGTCCTCATATTGTCCAGCCTTAAATGCTATCTGAGCTCGCCTATGTACATAAACTATACCCTTATCATTAAACCACTTCGGTACATATGGTTAGGGATGCGGGTAGGTCGGTAATCTCATCATTGCTACTAGCTTGGCAGAAACGATGTTGGTGTAACTACCTCCATCAACTACTAGGGAACGGGTCTTCCCTTTCACTAAACATCGATTCTGAAATAACTTCTCCCTTTAGCTTGGGTCTTCTTTAATGTTGGCTCATCTACTTGTCAAGGTTAGGGGTTCTCCTATCTTAAGATAGATGTTAATTGTTTCTTCACTCTTAAAACTCTTATCACTTTACCTCTCTACTTAAGTGTCGGGTCCTTTACCTTTCAAAATCATTACTCTCTTACTCAGGCATTGGGAGGCAATATGTCTGTAACCTAAACATTTTAAGCACTTAACTTCTCAGGCTTTAGTGCTAAGGTACTCTCTCCTTCTATACTTTCTTGGCATTAGCCTCGTCAGGTTGGCTTGACTCTCCTCTCTCTATGCTTTTCTTGGGTTTTTTCTTCTCTTCATACCTCTCAAGCTTAAGGCTACCTTGCTGAGGTTGGACAATCAGCCTCTGATGCCTTCTCCTCCTTTATCACTCTACTCTTAATGCCAAATTGATCAGCTCGTCCAATCAGCTGAACAGTTGCAATTCGACTATGTTAGCAATGTCATCTCAGAGTCCACTTAGAAACTTAGCAATGGTATAGTCCTATAGCTCGGCAATCTCACATCTAGCCATCAAAGTCTTAAACTCTTGCAAGTACTCTTCAATAGTGTTTTGACCTTGCCTCAGGTACCTAAAAGCATGGAGCATCTCTTGCTTGAAGTAGGTTAGCATGAAGCATTGATTCATTAACCTCTTCATAAGCCTCCAAGTTTTGATCGGCTCCTCTCCTTTGGCATCTCGCTTAGCGATCAATTTATCTCACCAAAGACTTACATATTCAATAAGGGTTAATGAGGCTAGCTTGACATTGGTTATGTCATCACACTCCTAGCACTCAAACAACTTCTCTACTCGAGGAACTCAGTCAAGGAACTCTTCAAGTTGGCTTCTACCATTGAACATCGGTAGCTTAAGCTTGATGTTGTTAAGTCCTCAGCTATGTGCTCAAGGTTCATCCCTTACATTCCGAGTTGTACAGTTCACCTTGAATTGTCCACTTCTATTGGAGCTTTGCTCAGCCACATCTCTTCTTGGCCTCGACTATCTTTGTCAAGCTCCTTAATTCATCTTGGAGTCAATAATCTTATCATGGCTTCTCTTCGACTTAAGCCAATTTTCTCTTCTCCTCAGCTCAACAGCTCTTCTTGGCTGTTGTTCATCATTATCAAGTTCGTTGGAACTACTTCAACCGATGGTTGCTCGTTCCCTTCTTTCACTTCAGCTAACTCATCTATAGCCTTTGACTAATCTAGTAAGTTCTTAGATGGAATCAGTGAGATTTTGAATTTGATATTCTATGTTGTCAACACATCTCCTCAAGCTTTCGTAAGGGTTATCTCCATTGTTATTGACACTTTCTTCTAACATTGTGGTTCATACAGCAAATTCTAGAAAGAAAATTTAACAAATACGTAACACACTCAACTATACTCAACTTGGAGCCACCACTAAGACAATTCCACAAATACTATTGCAAGAGAATGTAACTAACAGTAACCTAGAAATTATTGCTACTTGACTCAATAAACCAGTACAAATAGTACAATACCACAACTACTAGGAATATGAACAACACACTACATTATAGAATGATGATCAACAGATGTTCAAACAATGAAGCAATCTTTAGAGAACACTATATGCTTCTCTCCCCAAAGCTCTAATACCAGTGAAGCTAATGTGAGTCTACTAATATACAGTGAACACGAACCATGAATGGATATTTGATGTTAGAGTGGGATGAGGAATAGGAAGTGGGAAGGAGTTTCGACAATGAATGTGTATGGATATCATGCACCACAACACAAACACAATTTGAGGTTAAGCTCAAAATAGGGTTTATATAACTTACGAACACTAAATATCACTCGGGTTTAAAATGAGAAGTTAGATGCAACTCACTAATTAGCTCAAATGAAGGGTTCACCACAATCTGAAGGGCACGATTGATAAGAACATGAGAGATTAAAGAGTAAAGCACACTCAATAATCCGAAATGCAAGCTGTAAGAGCTCAAGAATATCTTTACTTAAAACGGAATGTTTAAGTGTAATCACTATTTAAGTATTCTTCTTTCTATCTATGTTGGCTAATTACAAAAGTTTCTATTTATAGTAAATTCTAAAACCTTAGTGGCAAAATTGTAAATAATATACAAGGCCCTTAAGCCTTAAAGAATGGCCCATAATTGGAATAAGGAAAACATTTACAATGTATACAAAACTACACATTTAAGAGAGTGGTCAGTATGCAATCATTCAAGTTATCTATGGGATTAGACCCAAGCAAAGGATGGTTAGCAGTCAGGTGTCCGAACTAGGGTGCGATGTTTAGAAGTCTTATTATGCTTGGTCAAGCTCCTAGTGAGGTCAGCCCACAATTGTTGCACTCATGGATTGCTTGGTGCTAGCTTTTCTATGCTGTACTGAGTTGCTCTTTGGCTTAGAAGCCTTAGCCATCTGGTCTCTTGCCGTCTCGGCAGATGATAAGTTTGATGTCGAATGGTTCCTTTTCCTCCCTTCAACATTCGGTCATTAGTTTGGCCTCGATAAGAGCAGGTCAACCTCGAGTTAGGATCGGTCGACTTCACCTTCTAGCAAGTCATCCTTGGCTTTTGACAAATTGGCCTTGGCCTGAGGGTTGTTACGGGCCAATTCCTATCAACACCCTACCAATTGATTGCCAACTTAACTACGGATCGATTAGTAATACAATTTCTCCTATCGATTTGTTGTTATGTTGGATATGATCGATTGGTAACTTTAAGTTCTACAAAACTGTAAAATTTGCCTTAGCGATGAATTACATAACATATAAACTTCCATTATCTCCTTCGATATGCATCCTCCAAAATCCTTATTCCATCATTTCCCTTTCCAACTACAACTTTCCCAACATTTAATCCTCTAAATCAACAATTTTGACATGAAATCATTATCCATTTTAGAAGTTACGATTCTTACTTATATGATTTGTGTCTCCTTGTTTGATTGTTCCTCAACCTTAACTTCTTTTACAATTCTGTTCAAGAATCTAACCATTAGACTTGGTTTTGCATACTAAATGAACTAACAACACTAGAAAACAATATTTATTGTAAACTTCTAAATCACCGAACTCCTCCACTCTTTGATCTCCTACTATTATATTAAGGAGAAATTCATTAGATTACTATATTCTTCACACCAAACTTCAAAGATTTGAAGAATTTTAACTTACCTTTAATGTCTTGTGCTAGAGAGAAGGGAAGGGATGAAACTGTTGTATTTTGGTGAAAAGGAAGAGAAGAAATGTTGAGATAAAGAAAAGGAAAAGAAGGGAAGAAACAATGTACATGTTTAAACTTAAAAAAGGCATGTGCCATCAACTTCTTTTATTTTATTTAATTATGAAAATAATCAGGTTATTACAAGGGTATTAGCAGCCATGTCTTTAGGGGGCAAGGAATCGGTGAGGTTAGAGCACACGCATGTAGTGAATAGGTATTCTAAAGTGTTTTGGGATGAATTATTAGGGTTGCTACCTAAGAGGGAGATCAAAATTTGTATTGATTTAGTGCTTGGAACCACTCCTATCTCAAAGCTAGTGTGTAGAATGGCCCTAATCGAGCTAGTTAAGTTAAAGAATTAGTTACAAGATTTACAAGAGAAAAGATTCATTAGACAAAGCACATCACTTTGTGAAGCTTCGGTTTTGTTTGTAAAAAGAAAGATGGAAGCATGACACTTTGCATTGATTGTCAGGAGTTGAATAGAGTCACGATCAAGAACAAATACCCCATTCCTGGAATCGATGACTTGTTTAATCAATTGCAAGGGTCACATGTGTTCTCTAAGATTGACTTGAGGTTTGGGTACCATTAATGGAGAATTAAAGAGGAGGATATTTAGAAGACCACCTTCTAGACAAGGTATAGGTATTTTGAGTTTCTAGTGATGTCTTTTGGGTTGACTAACACCCTGATGGCCTTCATAGACCTAATGAACTAAGTGTTCAAAGACTTTTTGGACAAGTTTGTTATTGTGTTTATAGACGATATTTTGATCTATTCTAAGAGTAGAGAAGAGCATGAGGAGCACCTCATACTAGTGTCGTGTAGATTGAGGGATGAACAGTTATTCACTAAGTTTTCCAAGTGTGAGTTTTGGCTTAATCAAGTAGGTTTTGGGGGTTATGTATTAGATAAGAATGGGATTTCAATGGATCCAGCAAAGGTAAAGGTAGTTATAGATTGGCAAAGATCAAAATCAATGATTAAGATCAAAAGTTTCTTAAGTTTAGTGGTTTGCTACAAAAGATTTGTTGAGGGTTTTTCAAGTTTGGTAGTACCTCTCACAAGACTCACTAGAAAGGGGTGGAGTTTGATTAAGATGATTGATGTGAATCTATTTTTCAAAATTTGAAAGAAAATTTAATTATAGATCTGATGTTAATCTTACCTAAGAGTGGAGAAGAGTTTACTATATTCAGTGGTGCCTTAAGTCAAGGACAAGGATGTATGTTGATGTAGGATGGCAAGGTAATTACCTACGCCTCTAGACAATTAAAGTCGTATGAAAAGAACTATCTGATATATGATTTAGAGTTGGTGGCAATAGTATTAGCCTAAAAGTTGTGGAGACACTACTTGTATGGTGAGAAGTGCAAGATATTCATGAATGAGAAGAGCTTGAAGTACATTTTCACTCAAAAAGAAGTGAATTTGAGGGAGCTTAAATAGTTAAAGCTAATAAAAGATTATGATGTTGATATCTAGTATCACTTGAAGAAAGCAAATGTGGTAGCTGTTGCACTTAGTAAGAAGAAGTAAGGCAGTATTGCCACTTTGATCACTACATAAAGATACTTACTTAAGGATATGTGCAGGTTAGATTTGGAGGTTGTGGCAAGTGAAGTAAGGGCGACATTGGCTAGTTTATGCATCCAACCAACTTTAGTAGATCAAATCAAGGTAGTGTAAGTAGAGGATAAAGAGATTTAGGACTTGAAGAGTAAAGTAGAGCCTAGATTGGCAGCTTAGATGGTTGGAGTTGATAAAAGATTATGATGTTGATATCTAGTATCACCTGGAAAAAGCAAATGTGGCTATCGATGCAGTTGGTAAGAAGAAGCAGGGTAATATTGCCACTTTGATCACTAAACAAAGATACTTACATGAAGATATGTGTATGTTAGATTTGGAGGTTGTGACGAGTGAAGTAAGGGCAAGATTGGCTAGTTTGTGCATCTGACCAATTTTAATGGACCAAATCAAGGTAGTGTAAATAGATGATAAGGAGATTTTAGACTTAAAGAGTAAAGTAAAGCCTGGATTGACACCTAAGTTCAAGATAGATATTGATGGAATCTTGAGGTATGGCACTATATTATGTTTACCAAAGGATTTAGAGTTGAAAAAGGAAGTACTACAAGAGGCTCACTATTTAGCATACTCAGTACACCCCAGAAGTATCAAGATGTTTAAGGATCTGAAATGTCACTATTGGTGGAGGAACATGAAGCATGACATAGCCGAGTTTGTTTCGTTGTGTCTTACTTGCTAAAGGGTTAAGTTTAAGCATAAGAGATCAGCAGGTGAATTGTAACCTTTATAGGTGCCTAAGTGGAAGTGGGAGTACATAACCATTGATTTTGTCATTCATCTTCTAAGAACCAAGGAAAAGCATGATGCAGTGTGAGTAATAGTTGATAGATTGACTAAATCAATGCATTTCATACCAATCAATATGACTTATACTTTGGTTAGGCTAGTTAAAGGTTATATTTGGCATGTAGTTCAACTTCATGGTGTAAAATAACTTCAAACAGGGATACTCAATTTGTAAGTTTTGGAGGGGCCTATAGAAAGAGTTAGGTGCCAAGCTTTAATTTAGTACAGCCTTTCATCCTTAAAATGATGGACAATCTAAGAGGACTATTCAGATACATAAGGTTGTGCTAATAGCTTTGGATTTCGAGGGAAACTAAGACGAATACGTTCCTTTGGTAGAGTTTTCTTATAGAAACAATTATCAGGCAATGATCAAGATGGTGCTCGTTAAGGCCTCGTATGGTAAGAAATGCTGGTTGCTTATGCATTGAGACGAAGTGTGAGAAAGACAACTTTTGGGTTCAGAATTGGTGTAAGAGACAATTGATAAACTTAGGGTCATTGAACAAAGGATGCTAACAGCTTAAAGTAGGTAGAAAAGCTATGCAAATAGAAGAAGAAGACCTTTAGAGTTTTAAGTGGGTGATCAAGTCTTGTTAAGAGTAACTCTAGTTAAGGGAGTAGTCAGATTTGGACTAAAGGGGAAGTTGAGCCTTAGATATATTGGTCCATTTGAGTTGCTTGAGTAGATCGGGAAGGTAGCCTATTGTCTAGCTATACTAGTGGTCTTAGAAAGGGTACACGATGTATTTCGTGTGTCGATCTTAAAGAAATTTGTGCTTAAGTCAAATCAAAGATTAGAAGACTTGGATGTGCCCATTACGAATTTAGAATATTTAGACTTGTGACCTAATTTTACATTAGAGGAGAGATCCCTTAAGATAGTTGACAAGAAGGTTCATGAAATGAGAAGGAGATCAATTCCCAATGTAAAAGTGTAATGGAAGAATCACTTGGAGTGCGATGCCACTTAGGAGTTGGAGGACGATATAAAGCAAAAGTATCTAAAGTTGTTTCCAAGTTCAAGTAAACTTACAAGATGAAAGTTTCTTAAGGTGAGAGAGATGTAATATATCGGAAAATGTTTTCTAAAATAAGGTAATTTAGGCATTTCAAAAGTTCCTAAAACCCTACTCCCTTAAACTTGCCTCCTTTTTCTAAAACCTTACTTTTTACCAAATAAGGCCTAATCACCTCATTTTATGCAATAAAGTAAGACAACTTCTCTAAATCTACCCATAAGAGGAAAACAAGAGGTGTTTAAGGTAAGATTCTTGAAGATTAAACTGAAGGAAATTCGTATTAAGCTTCTTAGTACCCTAAATCCTTTTGCTCCTTGTTGTTTTTAACTCATTCATAGGTGCTTTCAAGAGGAGATTCATGGTTCTTGTCCCTAGCAACTCATTCTAAGCATTAAAGGTGAGTTTCATGGAAGATTTCTTGAGTTAAGCTTGATTCTTAATTGAAAACTTTGTTCTAAAAGAGTTACCCTTAGGTTTTCGTTAAGGATTCAATTTGAAACTAAAGGATAATTGCAGCTATTGGTGATTTAGAACTTCACTAATTTGACTTCACCAAGTGTTGGTCATATTGTAAGTTTTATGAACTACAACTCTTAGTTTTAGGTACCTGCGAGGGATTTTCATTATTTAGAGTTGGAATTTGAAGTTTTAGCTGAGTCTTAGTGTTGTAAATCGTTGGAATAACATGCATTAAGTTGGGCTTAGAAGAGTATGAGTTGTAGATAAGGAAATGCGTGAGAAGAAATTGTAGATTAGAAGCAATGTGTCAGGGTGCCTTGCCAGATATTATTTGGACACTAGGCCACTATAAGTGGTAGAAACTTAACATCCGAACGCTATTCTCTATAGTATTCGGATGCCATGCCCAGTTCAAGAACCATTTCTGACCTGACCAACTTCTTGTCTAGCCTTACTGCTTCCAAAGATTCGATTTTTAACTTGGAAACTAGAATTTTAGAAGTATTTAGAAGTGATCTAACCAATTGACCTAAGGGCAAAAAGTAATTATCTTTTCTATTGAGGCTATAAGTTGGTTTTAAGTTATTAATATGAAGTTGGGACTAGGTGTCATCAATAGAGACTAACTTGTAATCCCAATAAGAGTTACAAATTGATTAGAATTGGACCTTGTATTGGATTTCATGGATTAGAAGCTAGAGGAACTAAGTTAAGTATGTTGTCTTTTGGGTTAGGTACTTAGATTCTCTTACCTTTGAGTTACCTTGCTGATTTGTTAATTTGCTTAACAACTCAAGTACATGGTGCTTAGTTGCTTGTTTATACTTGTTAGGACTTAGAGAGCAAATTGGACTAACTAAACTTGATTGTTAGTTGTGGTTTACCGCTCGCTCTAGTGGTTCGTAGTTATAGGTCCCTAAAGGGGCAACTGCTGATCATATGTGATTTTCCTAATGGACTTACATATAGGATGATGTAGCTAGAATTCTAGGAATTAAGAACTTTGGACTTTGGACTCTAAGTGTAAAAGACTCAATGGATAACTTCTATATACGTATGTATATATTTCATATGTATAAGATTTTGGTGTAGTAAGGTCGTAAGCAGCTCTTTGTTGTTTTTAGGACTAAATTTAAGATAAATAAATTATGGTTGTTTCTTTGTACTTACATTATTTGTGAATACAAATGTGAATGGTTTGGCATCCTCATGTACTTGTGTATTGTGTATTGAGACTTATCTGACCTTTTATCTTTCTAAGGCACAATGATTGATGAGTTTCTTATTTATAAGGAGCCTTTTGTAGATGACATTTAAGAGGAAGAGGGTGTTAAGTATTTATATTTTTATGATGATTAGGGAAGAGATGACTTATGCATTATTGAAAGTTATGTTATGCTTGGGGGAGCTTTATTTAGTTTTGAAAAGATAGACTTCTTTCTTAGTTTTGTAGACATGAGTTACCTTATAGATATTATAGAGTCCTCGATTTACTTTTCATGTTACTTATGGCTAAGAGCTTGTAAACTCTTTAGGACATCATGTTGACTTGATTTTAGATAAATGATGATTTGAGTGAATGATGTTTCCCACTCCTTTTGAGAGTCCTTCAAGTGTAAGTGGTTAATGTTAAGGTTACAAAATTGTATTTGTGGACTTAGAAGTCTTAGCATATTTCTATCTAGTGGGAATATGTATCGGGTTGTGATGCCCATTAGGGTCTTGGGGCATTATAAAATCATATAAAGATTTCTATAAAAACACTTAATTGAACTTTGTGAGATTTAATATCTCATTGAAATTCATGTTAAAGTAGGCTCTTTTAGCACGTTTTACAATTGAAGAGCCTACTTTACCATGGATTTCAAGCACGTTTTAGAAGTATTTTTGTAAAGATTATTTGTATGATTTAGAAGTAATCATTGAGTAGATTAACTAATAAGCATTTTTTTAAATTAAAAGTTGAATCTAATGAGAAAAATTGGGCCAAAATCGACTTCTTCTCTTGCGTAATTGCAAGTTGTAGCTCAAACTTGTGTGCTCGCATTGCATGTCCCATATAGAATGCTATGATGAGTCTTATATATATTATAGAGGTCCAATTACTTCTTATAGAATTATGCTAATGAATATAGTGTGGTCTATGTTTAAACCTACGTTTAGGTTTCTTTGGTTTATACAATAAAATTTTTCTCGAAAAGAAAGGTGCCATGTGTCAATTCATGTAGCCGCTATATTTTCCTTCATGTTACGTCAACAAAGCAAAAACTTTAGTTAGATAATAAATTGACATTATGAAGTTTGGGTATTAAATTAGATATTTTAATAAAGTTTAAATATGAAATGTGACATTAGCCCTTAATTATATGTTATCATGAAGGCATATACCATGAACTTAATAATATAACTCTACACAATTCATTATGGAATCCTATTGTAAAATTACAATCTATCATAAGATATAGGTTTAAATAAATAATAATACAAAATCTATTATAGTATTTTTACTAATACAACAACATCCAAGAAAAATATAATATAAGAAAAAGTCAACTCAGACATAATCACTCTTTGTTAATGGGAAAATGGATGTTGGCCACCTTGAGTATGTGTTAAGTTATGAATATTATACTTTGTTATCATTAATATTACTAATTAACAATTTTTATAATATATGTTTAGAACTATCCTAAAACTTATACCCATACCTAAGAGTTTAGGTTTTAAAGTGAGTATTAATGTAGAGATGTTGTATCTTATACTTCACTTTGTGGAAGTAAGTTTTGAAAAATTAAATTACTTGCTCACCTCTATTGTTTAGGGATTTCATTTTTTTTTTTTAATTTTTTGATATCTTGATACCTTTGTATGGTTTATTTATCAAGTATAACTTCAGTTTTATGACAAAATTTTATAGTAGCTTACATATATTTTATGGTTAGCAAATATATTTGAGAAAATTTATTTTCTTATTTGAGTCCTTAACGTTTTCCAATATTTATAAAGTAAGACTTATTGATGCACAACTTTCCTATATACTACATGAGGTTAGAGACAACCTATACAATTAATTAACATAAGCTACGAGGGCCGTCACTGGAGGCATAATTAATGAGTCTATTTTGATGTTTAAGCCAACAATGGTTCATGGAAGTACAAAGATTAATAACAATATAAGTAAGAGTAAGGGTCTTAGGGCCCTTCAATGGAATTTATAAGAGTGATTGACGAGATATATTAAGAACTGCATTATGGCTTTAATATTCACTTGTCATATCTTCAAGATGCATTTTAGATATATTGGAGAAGATCTCAACCCTATTGTATACTAATTCTAATTTAGTAAGGTTTTAAAAATATCTTAGTTCTTAACTTATCGTCGACTGAAAAACATGTCTACTACTTTTTAGAAAAAAAAAATTACATAAATATAGATTAAATGAAAGATATTACATAAATACAAAGTATAAATCATATTTAAGAAATGCATCATTGAATATAGTGAAAGTATCACATTTCATAAATATAATTTAATATTTTGTCTGCAGTAGTTATGTCGCATTTAAGACATGCGACATTAATATAATTAAATACATGTCATATTTTAGAGACGCGAGATAGATTTGGTAAATTGATAATATTTTGTATTTAATTAATAAATATTAAATATTTATTATATATAATGTTAAATAAGTAAAATTCTCATTTATTATCTAATGTATTATATTAAAATCACTTACATGCAGTTTTTTTCTTATAGTTTGATAAAAAGAAAAAGAAAACTTAAGGAAGTCAACATGGAAAGGGATCCTCATTTCCGATTTCACGTCAAGCTCGATCAAATTATTGCCTCCAATAACTAGGAATCGCAATTGACATTGAAGAAAAGGCAAGAACACGTATAGTTTGACGAAAAGAAAAAGAAGACTTAGGAAGTAAACAAGGAAAACGGATCCTCATTTCCGATTTCACGTCAAGCTCG
>JAMXBB010000011.1:22668308-22851340 GCA_024138015.1 Lumnitzera littorea
TCCATAAATACAATTTTGTAACCTTAACATTAACCATATACACTTGAAGGACTCTCAAAAGGAGTGGGAAACATCATTCACTCAAATCATCATATACCTAAAATCAAGTCAACATGATGTCCCAAAGAGTTTACAAGCTCTTAGCCATAAGTAACACGAAAAGTAAATCAATGATTCTATAATATCCACAAGGTAACTCATGTCTACAAAACTAAGAAAGAAGTCTATCTTTTCAAAACTAAATAAAGCTCCCCCAAGCATAACATAACTCTCAATAATGCATAAGTCATCTCTTCCCTAATCATCATAAAAATATAAATACTTAACACCCTCTTCCTCTTAAATGTCATCCACAAAAGGCTCCTTATAAATAAGAAACTCATCAGTCATTGTGCCTTAGAAAGATAAAAGGTGAGACAAGTTTCAATATACAATACACAAGTACATGAGGATGCCAAACCATTCACATTTGTATTCACAAATAATGTAAGTGCAAAGAAACAACCACAATTTATTTATCTTAAATTTAGTCCTAAAAACACCAAAGAGCTGCTTATGACCTTACTACACCAAAATCTTATACATATGAAATATATACATACGTATATAGAAGTTATCCATTAAGTCATTTACGCCTAGAGTCCAAAGTCCAAAGTCCTTAATTCCTAGAATTCTAGCTGCATCATCCTATATGCAAGTCCATTAGGAAAATCACATATGATTAGCAGTTGCCCCTTTAGGGACCTACAACTGCGAACCACTAGAGTGAGCGGTCAACCACAACTAACAATCAAGTTTAGTTAGTCCAGTTTGCTCTCTAAGTCCTAACAAGTATAAACAAGCAACCAAGCACCATGTACTTGAGTTGTTAAGCAAATTAACAAATCAGCAAGGTGACTCAAAGGTAAGAGAATCTAAGTACCTGACCCAAAAGACAACATACTTAACTTAGTTCCTTTAGATTCTAATCCATGAAATCTAATACAAGGTCCAATTCTAATCAATTTGTAACTCTTATCGGGCCTATAAGTTAGTCTCTATTGATGACACCCAGTCCCAACTTCATATTAATAGCTTCAAACCAACTTATAGCCTCAATAGAAAAGATAATTACTTTTTACCCTTAGGTCAATTGGTTAGATCACTTGTAAATACTTCTAAAATTCTAGTTTCTAGGTTAAAAATCAAATCTTTGGAAGCAGTGAGGCTAATAAGAAGTTGGTCAGGTCAGGAATGGTTGAAATGAAATTAGAGAACAAAAGATTCTTGAACTGGGCATGGCATCTGAATACTATAGAGAATAGCATTTGGATGTTAAGTTTCTGCCACTTATAGTGGCCTAGTATCCAAATAGTATCTGGTAAGGCACCTTGACACATTGCTTCTAATCTACAATTTCTTCTCATGCATTTCCTTATCTACAACTCATACTCTTCTAAGCCCAACTTAATGCACGTTATTCCAACGATTTACGACATTAAGACTCAGCCAAAACTTCAAATTCAAACTCTAAATAACGAAAATCCCTCGCAAGTACCTAAAACTAAGAGTTGTAGTTCATAAAACTTACTTACAATATGACCAACACTTGATGAAGTCAAATTAGTGAAGTTCTAAATCACCAATAACTACAATTATCCTTTAGTTTCAAATTCAATCCTTAACAAAAACCTAAGCATAACTCTTTTAGAACAAAGTTTTCAATTAAGAATCGAGCTTAACTTAAGAAATCTTCCATGAAACTCACCTTCAATGCTTAAAAAGAGTTGCCAAGGACAAGAACCATGAATCTCCTCTTGAAAGCACCTGTGAATGAGTTAAAAACAACAAGGAGCAAAAGGATTTAGGGTACTAAGAAGCTTAATACGAATTTCCTTCAGTTTAATCTTTAAGAATCTTACCTTAAACACCTCTTGTTTTCCTCTTATGGGTAGATTTAGAGAAGTTGTCTTACTTTATTGCACAAAATGAGGTGATTAGGCCTTATTTGGTAAAAAGTAGGGTTTTAGAAAAAGGAGGCAAGTTTAAGGGAGTAGGGTTTTAGGAACTTTTGAAATGCCTAAATTACCTTTTTTTAGAAAACATTTTCTGATATATTACATCTCTCTCACCTTAAGAAACTTTCGTCCTGTAAGTTTATTTGAACTTGGAAACAACTCTAGATACTTTCGCTTTATGTCGTCCTCCAACTCCTAAGTGGCATCGTACTCCAAGTGATTCTTCCATTACACTTTTACATTAGGAATTGATCTCCTTCTCATTTCATGAACCTTCTTATCAACTATCTTAAGGGATCTCTCCTCTAATGTAAAATTAGGTCATAAGTCTAAATATTCTAAATTCATAATAGGTACATCCAAGTCTTCTAATCTTTGATTTGACTTAAGCACAAATTTCTTCAAGATCGACACACGAAATACATCGTGCACCCCTTTCTAAGACCACTAGTATAGCTAGACAATAGGCTACCTTCCCGACCTACTCAAGCAACTCAAATGGACCAATATATCTAAGGCTCAACTTCCCCTTTAGTCCAAATCTGACCACTCCCTTAACTGGAGTTACTCTTAACAAGACCTGATCACCCACATGAAACTCTAAAGGTCTTCTTCTTCTATCTGCATAGCTTTTCTGCCTACTTTAAGCTATTAGCATCCTTTGTTCAATGACCCTAAGTTTATCAATCGTCTCTTGCACCAATTCTAAACCCAAAAGTTATCTTTCTCCTACTTCATCTCAATGCATAAGCAATCGGCATTTCTTGCCATACGAGGCCTTAAAGGGCACCATCTTGATCATTGCTTAATAATTGTTGCTATAAGAAAACTCTACTAAAGGAACGTATTCATCCTAGTTTCCCTCGAAATCCAAAGCTGTCAACATGACCTTAAGTATCTAAATAGTCCTCTTAGACTGTCCATCATTTTAAGGATGAAAGGCCGTACTAAATTAAAGCTTGGCACCCAACTCTTTCTGTAGGCCCCTCCAAAACTTACAAATTAAGTATCCTTATCTAAAGTTATTTTACACCATGAAGTTAAACTACATGCCAAATATAACCTTTAACTTGCCTAACCAAAGTATAAGTCATATTGATTAGTATGAAATGCATTGATTTGGTCAATCTATCAACTATTACTCACATTGCGTCATGCTTTTCGGTTCTTGGAAGATGAGTGACAAAATCAATGGTTATGTGCTCCCACTTCCACTTAGGCACCGATAAAGGTTACAATTCACCTACTGATCTCTTATGCTCAAACTTAACCCTCTAGCAAGTAAGACACAACGAAACAAACTCGACTATGTCATGCTTTATGTTCCTCCACCAATAGTGACATTTCAGATCCTTAAACATCTTGATACTTCTAGGTGTACTGAGTATGCTAAATAGTGAGCCTCTTGCAGTACTTCCTTTTTCAACTCTAAATCCTTTGGCAAACATAATCTAGTGCCATACCTTAAGATTCCATCGGTATCTATCTTGAACTTAGGTGCCAATCTAGGCTTTACTTTACTCTTTAAGTCTAGAATCTCCTTATCATCTATTTACACTGCCTTGATTTGGTCTACTAAAATTGGTCAAATGCACAAACTAGCCAATCTCGCCCCTACTTCACTCGTTACAACCTCCAAATCTAACATGTACATATCTTCATGTAAGTGTCTTTGTTTAATGATCAAAGTGGCAATATTACCCTACTTCTTCTTACCAATTGCATCAACAACCACATTTGCTTTTCCCAGGTGATACTAGATATCAACATCATAATCTTTTATCAACTCTAACCATCTAAGCTACCAATTTAGGCTCTACTTTACTCTTCAAGTCCTAAATCTCTTTATCCTCTACTTACACTGCCTTGATTCGATCTACTAAAGTTGGTTGGATGCATAAACCAGCCAATCTCGCCCCTACTTCACTTGTGACAACCTCCAAATCTAACCTACACATATCCTTAAGTAAGTATCTTTGCATAGTGATCAAAGTGGCAATATTGCCCTACTTCTTCCAACTGAGTGCAACAGCTACCACATTTTCTTTCTTCAAATGATACTAGATATCAACATCATAATCTTTTATTAGCTCCAACTATTTAAGCTCCCTTAGATTCAATTCTTTTTGAGTGAAAATGTACTTCAAGCTCTTCTGATTCGTGAATATCTTGCACTTCTCACCATATAGGTAGTGTCTCCACAACTTTTAGGCTAACACTATTGCCACCAACTCTAAATCATGTATCGGATAGTTCTTTTCATATGGTTTTAATTGTCTAGAGGCGTAAGTAATTACCTTGCCGTCCTACATCAACATACATCCTTGTCTCTGACTTGAGGCACCACTAAATATAGTAAACTCTTCTCTACTCTTAGGTAAGGTCAACATCGGATCTGTAATTAAATTTTCTTTCAAATTTTGAAAAATAGATTCACATCAATCATCTTAATCAAACTTCACCCCCCTTCTAGTGAGTCTTGTGAGAGGTACTACCAAACTTGAAAAACCCTCAACAAATCTTTTGTAGCAAACCACTAAACCTAAGAAACTTCTGATCTTAGTCATTGATTTTGATCTTTGCCAATCTATAACTATCTTTACCTTTGCTGGATCCATTGAAATCCCATTCTTATCCACTACATAACCCCCAAAACCTACTTGATCAAGCCAGAACTCACACTTGGAAAACTTAGTGAATAACTGTTCATCCCTCAATCTACACGACACTAGTATGAGGTACTCCTCATGCTCTTCTCTACTCTTAGAATAGATCGAAATATCGTCTATAAACACAATAACAAACCTATCCAAAAAGTCTTTGAACACCTAGTTCATCAGGTCTATGAAGGCCATTGGGGTCTTAGTCAACCCAAAAGACATCACTAGAAACTCAAAATACCTATACCTTGTCTAGAAGGTGGTCTTCTAAATATCCTCCTCTCTAATTCTCCAATGATGGTACCTAATGTTACGCCCCGAAGCGGCAGAGTCATAACAGCCCCCGCCGTGTAAACCATTCTAAGATAGAAGTTGGCCTTACAACCGCTATCTTATACCAGATCTACATAAGGCGTCCACGACTAACCCGCTTTGAAGTAGACAATTTGTAATTTAAACAAATCATTTACCTAAGAAAGTGAGAAAAGTTATATATAATCACTATAATTCAGTTATTACATTAATTAGAAATGAAAAGTAAAATATGTGTTGATTCTTCAATGTTTTTCCTCACTCCCTAGGATCCAGCAGTTGCTAGCTTCAGAGTAGTTGTTGCCGCTTCTTAGCCAGCACCTGCACGACGTCTATAGGGATGTGAGCAACCACAGCTCAGTAAGTAGGGACGGAGGACTTAAAACTATACCATACACACAACAAGGTTTTCATTCACTTATTAGGTGCAATGCATGTACAAGCAAATGCCATCGCACGACGTTGTCCGGCCCGTTGTGAGATCAGAGAAATTGCGCCCGCTCTAATCCGGGTTGAGGAGTTGCCGTTAATGCAACAGCTCACGACCAAACCCAGGCTTGTGTAATAGAGACCTTGCTCCTCCCGCGACTACCTTCGAACCACTGCCTTCACCCTCGCCACGACCTCCTCTCCTATCACTTAGTTCGACTGAAGATGAAGAAAGGACCATTTTGCAATCCTGCGCTATCCCTTCCGAAGGGGTCGGTATTTGGCCGGAGAGTCTTAAGTTCCCTTAACGGGTTGCCATGCATGTTCGATTATGATTACTGGTCGTATATTTGATTAAGTCCAATTTAGGGTGATCAATCATTACATACAATTCATACAGTATGTGTCAGAGCAACAAACAGAATCATAGTATCACCCATAATTAAGCACATGCACACATTCAACTATTTAACAAGCACAACCAAGCATAATCTTAAACCTCCAAAATACAGCATCGTATTAATCTCAACTTACCTCGACTCCTCGCTCGCTCACTCGAGGTCCGATTTGCTCAGGCCATCGCCGATCATCCCTATAATACGAACGTGGTTTTAGCTTTTCATATAAATATTACAAGTTCATTTTATTCTATAATGCTTATTGTTAGGTTTTGTTTAAGGTTTAATATGCTTAATTATCTAGGTATTAAGTCTTTTACCATTATTCTAGGTTTAAGGTTGGGTTTAGGTTCGATTTTCCACATCGATTTCTAAATTAGATTTTAGTTCGATTTTCTAAGTAACGTTTTATATTCCAACCCTAGAAATTCATTTCAACCCATAATGTGAAATTAATCACATTATTTCCCGATACCCTAAATACGATCACTACCCCTAGTCAGCATTTTATTCCATCCGGTACACTTAAATCCCTATTTGTGTACCGAATTTACTCCTAATGTGAGAAATTTTTACATTTTTCATATAATTACATAAATTCAAGTTTCTTATCAGATTTATTATATATCCCTATTATTTATATAATATCAATTTTTATCCTAATATTTTCTATTTATTATATTTTCAAAAATTACACATTATGCATTATTACATATTATGCACATAATGCATTTCTAATATTTCTATTACCCTAATTACCATCTCTAACATAAATTATCACTTCAAAATGTCTAAATTCATCCTAGATCAGGTTTTACACCTAATTATTCTAATTTACAAAATTAACTCATAATTTACTATGTTTTTCTATTACTAATTTACTACATAATTAACCTAATAATTACATCTAACACCCTAAATGCTATAAGTATCATACTCCATCAGATCTTAACATCCTAAAACATGTAATTATTCACTAAATCAGAAATTAATCATTTAATTACATAATTAACCCTAAATTACCCATTTTATGCCTCTTTTTAGAGCCTAAAAATTATCTAAAAATTTAAAAAATTAATTTTTGAAAAAAGGCTTCATAGCACTGTTCTATATCATCTGAGTAATCTATATAAAAATTTTGGGCTTGAAACTACACTCCTAAGGTCATTTATTTCTAAACCGAAATGTGCTCGGTTTTGCACGATTTCTTAGGGACCATATATTACGGGACATAATTTCATCAAAATAACATTTTTCCTTAAAACTACATACAAAAATATCCCAGAATAACAAAATTCATAATTTTATAATTATATTTACTATTTTTACAAAATTTCACAAAATCGGGCTGGAAATCGGACTCACCGATTTGGGTGGCTCCGGCCACCGCGGGCCGCCGTGGCCTTGTCGGCCTGCCTGGGCGCTGCCACCACCGTGTGGTGGTGGTGGCCGTCCACTTCCAGCTGCTCGTCTGGTGAGGGTTCCCTTTAGAAGCCCTAATTGCACAGATTTTTCTAATTTTTTTCCAAACCGAATTTTTCTCTCAATTTTCAACTCTCCCTAATTTTCTCTGATTCCCAACTGTCCAAATGAGTTCCTGGATTTTTCCTGCTATTTATAGGGTTTTAGGGGATTTATTGTGCATTAATTTGGACAAGACAAGTGCTTTATCCCTAAATTTTTTGCTTTTATGTTGTTCTAATTTAATTGGTTGAATTTTCTTTTTCAGATCCTGACTTGCCACGACCAACCTTGCATCATTCCACACCCTTCTGATTTTTTTCTGATTTTTCCACAATTATTTTATAATTTTCTTTAATTATTTGCTTAGTTTTTGGCCAATTTAGATAATTTCACGTATTTTTATCTACACGTAAATACATGTAGAGTACACGTGAACATTCCTAATTATTATTTTGGTCATTCTAAAATTTTTAGTATACATATAATCTATCTCTAGTAATTTATTAGTTATTATATGACATTTTTCGCCTTTTCGGTAATTAGCAATTATTATGCTTAAAATTTGAAAATTTTATAGTCTCTTATTTTATTGCTTATTTTCTTAAATTTAAGTTTACGGGGTCATTTTTACTAATATTCTTCTCAATAGTTTATAATTTGGGTTTGATCGGATCTTTTAACCGATCGCCCTAAACCTTGGGTTCTAAATTCAATCCTACGGTCAATTGGCTTAGCTTTGGGGCTTACACCCAAACCTCAAGTCAATCTTAGAGAACACATGTGACCCTTGCAATTGATTAAACAAGTCATCGATTCTAGGAATGGGGTATTTGTTCTTGATTGTAACTCTATTCAACTCCCAACAATCAATGTAAAGTGTCATGCTTCCATCTTTCTTTTTACAAACAAAACCGAAGCTCCCCAAAGTGATGTGCTTTGGCTAATCAATCTTTTCTCTTGTAAATCTTGTAACTAATTCTTCAACTTAACTAGCTCGGTTAGGGCCATTCTATACACTAGCTTTGAGATAGGAGTGGTTCCAAGCATTAAATCAATATAAATTTTGATCTCCCTCTTAGGTAGCAACCTTGATAATTCATCCCAAAACACTTCAAAATACCCATTCACCACATGCATGTGCTCTAACCTCACTAATTCCTTACCCCCTAAAGACATAGCTGCTAATACCCTTATAATAACCTGATTATTTTCATAATTAAATAAAATAAAAGAAGTCGATGGCACATGCCTTTTTTAAGTTTAAACATATATGTTGTTTCTTCCCTTCTTTTCCTTTTCTCTACCTCAACATTTCTTCTCTTCCTTTTCACCAAAATACAACAGTTTCATCCCTTCCCTTCTCTCCAGCACAAGACATTAGAGGTAAGTTAAAATTCTTCAAATCTTTGAAGTTTAGTGTGAAGAATATAGTAATCTAATGAATTTCTCCTTAATATAATAGTAGGAGATGAAGGAGTGGAGGAGTTCGGTGATTTAGAAGTTTACAATAAATATTGTTTTCTAGTGTTGTTAGTGCATTTAGTATGCAAAACCAAGTCTAATGGTTAGATTCTTGAACAGAATTGCAAAAGAAGTTAAGGTTGAGGAACAATCAAACAAGGAGACACAAATCATATAAGTAAGAATCGTAACTTCTAAAATGGATAATGATTTCATGTCAAAATTATTGATTTACAGGATTAAATGTTGGGAAAGTTGTAGTTGGAAAGGGAAATGATGGAATAAGGATTTTGGAGGATGCATGTTAAAGGAGACAATGGAATTTTATATGTTATGTAATTCATCGCTAGGGCGAATTTTGCTATGCTGTAGAACTTAAAGTTATCGATCGATCATAGCCAACATAGCAACAAATCAATAAGAGAAATTGCATTACTAATTGATCGGTAGTTAAGTTGGCGATCAATTGGTAGGGTGCTGATAGGAATTAGCCCGCAACAACCCTCAGGCCCAGGCCAATTTGTCAGAAGCTAAGGATGACTTGCCAAAAGGTGAAGCCAACCAATCCTAACTCGATGTTGACTTGCTCTTATCAAGGCCAAACTGATGACCAAAGGCTGAAGGGAGGAAAAGGAACTATTCGGCATCAAACTTGTCATCTACCGAGACGGCAAGAGACCAAATGGCCAAGGCTTTTAGGCCAAAGAACAACTCAGTACAGCATGGGAAAGCTAGCGCCAAGCAATCCATGAGTGCAACAATTGTGGGCTGACCTCACTAGGAGCTTGACCGAGCATAATAAGACTTCTAAACATCGTACCCCAGTTCGAACACCCGACTGCCAACCATCCTTTGCTCGGGTCTAATCCCACAAACAGCTCGAATGACTGCATGCTGACCACTCTCTTAAATGTGTAGTTTTGTATACATTGTAAATGTTTTCTTTATTTCAATTATGGGCCATTCTTTAAGGCTTAAGGGCATTGTATATTATTTACAATTTTGCCACTAAGGTTTTAGAATTTACTATAAATAGAAACTTTTGTAATTAGCTAACATAGATAGAAAGAAGAATACTTAAACAGTGATTACACTTGAACATTCTCTTTTAAGTAAGGATATTCTTGAGCTCTTAGAGCTTGCATTTCGGATTATTGAGTGTGCTTTACTCTTTAATCTCTCATGTTCTTATCAACCGTACCCTTCAAATTGTGGTGAACCCTTCATTTGAGCTAATTAGTGAGTTACATCTAACTTCTCATTTTAAACCCAAGTGACATTTAGTGTTCATAAGTTGTACAAACCCTATTTCAAGCTTAACCTCTAATTGTGTTTGTGTTGTGGTGCGTGATATCCATACACATTCACCGTCGAAACTCCTTCCCACTTCCTATTCCTCATCCTACTTTAACATCAAATACCCATTCATGGTTCATGTTCACTACATATTAGTAGACTCACATTAGCTTCGCTGGTATTAAAGCTTTGGGGAGACATGCATACAGTGTTCTGCAAAGATTGCTTCATTATTTGAACATCTATTGATCATCGTTCTGTAGTGTAGTATGTTCTTCATATTCTTAGTAGTTGTGGTATTGTACTATTTGTACTAGTTTATTGAGTCAAGTAGCAATAATTTCTAGGTTACTGTTAGTTACATTCTCTTGCAATAGTATTTATGGAATTGTCTTAGTGGTGGCTCCAAGTCGAGTATAGTTGAGTGTGTTGCTTGTTTGTCAAATTTTCTTTCTAAAATTTGCTGTACGAACCACAATGTCAGAAGAAAGTGTCAATAACAATGGATATAGCCCTCACGAAAGCTTAAGGAGACGTGTTGATAACATAGAATATCAAATTCAAAATCTCACTGATTCCATCTAAGAACTTACTGGATTAGTCAAAGGCTATAGATAAGTCAGCTGAGGTGAAAGAAGGGAACGAGCAGCCATCAATCGAAGTAGTTCCAATGAGCTTGATAATGATGAACGATAGCCAAGAAGAGTTGTTGAGCCGAGGAGAAGAGAAAACTAGCTTGAGCTGAGGAGAAGCCATGATAGGATTATTGACTCCGAGATGAACCAAGGAGCCCGAAGAAGATAGTCGAGGTCGAGAAGAGATGTGGCTGAGCAAAGCTCCAATAAAAGTGGACGATTCAAGGTGAACTGTACAACTCGGAATATAAGGGATGAACCCTGAGCACATAGCTGAGGACTTGACAACATCAAGCTTATGCTATCGACGTTCAATGGTGGAAGCCAACTTGAAGAGTTCCTTAACTGGGTTCCTCGAGTAGAGAAGTTGTTTGAGTGCTAGGAGTGTGATGACACAACCAATGTCAAGCTAGCCTCATTAGCCCTTATTGAATATGTAAGTCTTTGGTAGGATAAATTGATCGCCAAGAAAGATGCCAAAGGAGAGGAGCTGATCAAAACTTAGAGGCATATGAAGAGGTTAATGAATCAATGCTTCATGATGACCCACTTCAAGCAAGAGATGCTCCATGCTTTTAGATACTCGAGGCTAGGTCAAAACACTATTGAAGATTACTTGCAAGACTTTAAGACCTTGATGGCTAGATGTGAGATTGCTGAGCTATAGGACTATACCATTGCTAAGTTTCTAAGTGGACTCTGAGATGACATTGCTAACGTAGTCAAATTGCAACCGTTCAACTCATTGGACGAGCTGATCAATTTGGCATTAAGAGTAGAGTGATAAAGGAGGAAAAGGCATCAGAGGCTGATCGTCCGACCTTAGCAAGACAACCTTAAGCTTGAGAGGTATGAAGAGAAGAAAAAACCCAAGAAAAAGATAGAGAGAGGAGAGTCAAGCCAACTTGACGAAGCTAACGCTAAGAAAGTACAGAAGGAGAGAGTACCCTAGCATTAAAGCCTAAGAAGTTAAGTGCTTTAAATGTTTAGGTTATAGACATATTGCCTCCCAATGCCTGAACAAGAGAGTAATGATCTTGAAAGGTAAAGGACCCAACACTTAAGTAAAGAGGTAAAGTGATAAGAGTTTTAAGAGTGATGAAACAATTAACATCTATCTTGAGATAAGAGAACCCCTAGCCTTGACAAGTAAACAAGCCGACATTAAAGAAGACCCAAGTCAAAGGGAGAAGTTATTTCAGAATCGATGTTTAGTGAAAGGGAAGACCCGTTCCCTAGTAGTTGATGGAGGTAGTTACACCAACATCATTTCTGCCAAGCTAATACGAATGATGAGATTACCGACCTACCCGCATCCCCAACCATATGTACTGAAGTGGTTTAATGATAAGGGTATAGTATGGAGGAGAGCTCAGATAGCATTTAAGGCTGGACAATATGAGGACGGGGTTGACTTCGACATAATACCTGTGAATGCAGCAAATTTGCTTCTTAGCCAACCTTAGGAGTATGACCGGAGAGTGATCTGTGATGTCTTCCTCAATACTTACACTGTTCAAAAGGAATGGAAAAGCTATTGCTTGACCCATATGACTGTACAGGAGATCCAAAATAACCCAACACCCATGGTAAAGAGGAAGGGGAAGAAGCGCCTGTTCGACATCCAAGCCCATGCTCATAACGTAAAGTTGAGGATGATTTCTTTTAAACCCCGCGTGATGATAGGAATTAGCCTGTAATGACCCTCAAGCCAATGCTAATTTGTTAAAAGCTAAGGACGACCCACTAAAAGGTGAAGCTAATTTGTCCTAACTTGAGGCTGACCTACTCTTACAGAAGTCGAACTAATGATCGAAGGCTAAAGGGAAGAAGAGGAACCATTCGACATCAGACTTGTCATCTGCCAAGATGGCAAGGGACCAAACAACCAATGCCTTTAGGCCAAAGAACAGCTTGACATAGCATGGGAAGCTAACGCCAAGCAATCTACGAGTGCAGCAATTGTGGGCCAACCTCTCTAGGAGCTTAACCAAGCATAATGAGACTTCCAAATATCCCACCATAGTTCAGACACCCAACTGCCAACCGTCCCCTACTTGAGTCTGATCCCACAGAGAGCTCAAATGACTACATGCCAACCACTCTCTTAAATGCACAGTTTTGTATACATTGTAAATGTTTTCTTTATTTCAATTATGGGCCATTCTTTAGGGCTTAAGGGCCTTGTATATTATTTATAATTTTGCCACTAGGGTTTTAGAATTTACTATAAATAGCAACTTTTGTAATTACCTAACATAGATAGAAAGAAGAATATATAAATAGTGATTACACTTAAACATTCTGTTTTAAGTAAGGGTATTCTTAAGCTCTTAGAGCTTGCATTTTAGATTATTGAGTGTGCTTTACTCTTTAATCTTTCATGTTCTTATCAACCTTACCCTTCAGATTATGGTGAACCCTTCATTTGAGCTAACTAATGAGTTGCATCTAACCTCTCATTTGAAACCCGAGTGACATTTAGTATTCGTAAGTTGTATCGAACCCTATTTCGAGCTCAACCCTTGATTGTGTTTGTATCATGGTGTGTGATATCCATACACATTCACCGTTGAAATCCCTTCCCACTTCCTATTCCTCATCCTACTCGAACATTGAATACCCATTTATGGTTCGTGTTCACTATGTATTCGTAGACTTGCATCCTAAAAGGTTATGACTTATTTGAATTTCTAGCAATTGATTGGTAAAACTTTCATCGATTGATTGGTAGTCCATAGAACATGAACATAATGTTTGAAACTCTTCCGTTTTATAACCTTTTTCACCTAAACCAATTCCCACTTTATTCTAGCACTACTCTTAGCAAACAACGAACCAGAAACACATTGTAAGAACTTTTAGCCAACTAATCAAATTTATCATAGGAACTTAGGTGTTAGGAAGGGTCAAAGGGGATAGAATTAAGGTATCAGTTGATGTGATTGGATCATAGTCTGAGCATCATAGTTTATTTAATGTCAAGATCAAGAAGTGAAGCTAGAGTAGATTCCATTAAGTTACTCATCTTAGGTATGAGGTTACATGCATGTTGAATGTGTTTGCTAGTTTAGTTACTAATTGAATTTAATTATATTCAACCTTAAATGCTTAATGTGTTGAGTGTGTTTGGTAAGGCCTAAAGAACCAGGAGTACTAGTGATCTTAAGGTGGTACTCGGGGATTTGTATGTGGTATTGTCCTTATTAGAGTTGCTTACCAAGTTGATCCAATTAGATATTAGGATGCAAATGATTCCAAGGTATTGAAGAGTACTCAATACCAAATATATACAATGTATATGGTACTTATGTGATTCGAAGTCATGAGTTACCCTAGGTTTTGGGATGCCAAACCTATGTAGTGTATTAGACTTTAATAAAGAGAATAATCTATTGTTGAAAGCATGTTTTACATTTGTTTGTGATATTGAATACATTTGCTCATGCGTATGTGATTGTGTAACTTTCATACTAGGCAATTTTTGCTTACCCTTAGAGGACCATTTTTTAGATGCAGGTAATGCAAAAGACCAAGACTATTATGACGACCTAGGGTATGACTTGTTAGGCTCCAAAATCGCAGAGTCGTAACAGTCCAACCGTATAAACCAACCTATAATAGGAACTAGCCTTACAGTGCCTATCATAGATACGATCTACACAAGGCATCGACGACTCCTTGCTTTAAAGTAAACAGTCATTTAAGAATTTAGCTAAAATTTACATAAAAGTTAAAGTTATCATTTATAAATATGCATAATTATATGTACATTATCATAAAATTCCCAAGAGATTCTATATCATAACATAACAGCTAGCTAATTTACATATCATATATCAATTCTTCATCCTAAAGACACTAGTAAGACCTTAAATAAAACTTGATCATTGACCGGTTAATCCTCACTCCCCAGAGCTTCAAAAGAGAACTAACCTCTGGATAATTGTAACGCGGTATAATTGTCAAAATAATCATAAGTCAGGACCTGCAAAAGAATCTATGCGAGTATGAGCGACTATAGCTCAGTAAGTTAAATTGAAGACTCATGAATGTATACAAGCATAATCAAAGTCATCAAGCAATTATTTTCATGAAATGCAACAAACAAGTGCCATCGCACAACGTAATCCGGTTTGTTGTGAAATTAGAGTAATTTCGTTTGCTCTAATTCGAGTTAAGGAGTTTCCATTAATACAACAACTTAAAACTAAACCCAAGTTTGTGCAATAGAGACATCACTCCCCTTAAGACTATCCTTCAAACCAATGCACTCATCCTCACCACGACCTTCTCTCCTATTACTTAATTCGGCTAAGGATGAGGAAAAGACCATTTTGCTATCCAGTGCTATCTTTTTCGAAGGTGTCAATATTTGGTTGGAGAATCCTAATGATCCCCTAAAGGGTTGCAATGCATGACAAATTATGGTATTAAGGTCGATTAAGATTAGGTTCAATTTAAAGTGTTCAAACAATTTTACACCAATCCACTCATAACAGTCATCAACTACAACATAGATTTCAACACGAAATCAGATATGCAAGCACATGCATAAAACTACTTACAATCACAAACATACACAATCCTAAGTCTTTTAGTACTCTAAAATAATACTCCAAATACGGTAAAGTATTAAACCCAACTTACTTAGAATCTTAAGTCGCTCAACCACTTGTCGCAGGTTGACTCTTCTCCGCATGTCCTATAATATAAATACACTTTTTTTAGTATTTATACTTAAATGATACATATTCTAAGTTATGATTTAACTCAATTCTCCTTATATACCTATTATTTACTAACGATTCATCTTACGTTAGTCCAGGGTTCGGTTTCCGATTCCGATTCCAGTTTAGGTTCTAAATCGATTCCAATTACGAGTAAGTCCTAAAATTACATTTCAAACCTAATATAAAATTAATCACATTAAGCTCGAATATCCTAATTCAATATTCTAACCCTTTCATTACACTCTAATCTTAGTTAGTGTACCGAATTTATTCCTAATATGAGAAAATTTTATATTTTTCGTGTAATTATCTAAAATTAAATTTTATATTAGATTTAATACATATTAATTTATCATTTTATTTTCTAATTTAACCAAATATTTTATAATTATCATAATTCTAATTATACATATTATCAATTAATTCATATTTGTTACATAATTCCCATGTTAATTGCATTTAATACTCCATGTTCTATGATTATGTTATCACATCAGAGATTAACATCCCTAAACATCTAATTACCTCCTAAATCAGTAATTAATCATTTAATTACTTAATTAATACAAAATGACTCATTTTTCTCATCATTTTAGGGATAAAAATTTACCTAAAATTTTTGAAAATTAATTTTAGAAAAATGGCTTCATAGTACTGTTCTATATTATCCTAGTAGTCTACAAAAAAATTTTGACCTTCAAACTATACTCCTAAGCCTATTTATTTCTAATTTTACACATACTCGGTTTTGTTCAATTTCTTAAGCACCTTATAATTACAAACATGATTAAAATTAATCACTATTTTTCCCTAGATCTACATATAATAAAACATCAAAATAACAAATTTCATAATTCTCTAGGCAAAATTAATAATTTTAATAAATTTTACAAAATCAGATGAAATTTAGGACTTATTTGGTTCTTGAGCTCTTAGCCACCAACACTGGTTTAAGGTGTGTTGGCCAATTTAGATGCTCGATTTAAAGTGGGGTGGTGGTGTTAGCTCAATTCTAGGTAATGGTGATATGTGGGTTTGGTTCACTAGCTTCAACTGCACAAATTTGGGAAATTTTTTGAAACCCTAATTTTTCTTTCAATTTTCGACTCTTGCTAATTTTCTAAAGTTTCAAACTAAACAACTTAGCTTTTGTAATTTTCTTACTATCTATAGAGGTGTAAAGTAAATTCTATACATTAATTTAACAAGATAAGCCTATCTTTTTGCCTTTTTTGTTGCTTCATTTTAGTTGACCAAAATTTGTTTCTTCATTGCTAACTTACCATAAATTTACTAATATTTCTAGTTTTAATTTATAATTTAGGCTTAATCAGATTCTTTAACCGATTTCCTTAAACTTTATGTATAAAGTTTGATCCTACAGTTATAAAGCTTATAGACTCCTTTAGTTGTTAATGATTTATGTTGTTGTAGTATGTTGTAACAAGAGCAAATGGCACTCCAATATTGTTTATTTTATGGTATGGTTAGAGGAACATGTAAGACTATGTAGAGATAGTATGGTTTGCTGATGTGGTAAGGCGAGACTTATAAGGCTGCCTATGTTGTGACTTAAAGATTTATATGATATTAGTGTGGTTTATAGTTTGTTTATTTAATGTACTTGAAGATAGTACAGGTCTTAAGCCTTTGCGTATCAATATCTTGGTATTGACATATGGCAGGCTGTAGCTACCTGGGTTTCAGGGTTTTACAACCCTTTATCTTACAACTCATAAGTAGGTAATTTAGTTGGCCTCTAGCCATCCAGCTTAAAACTAAACTCACTCCCATCATCCAATGTAAAATTTACTACCATACAATGACAATCAATGATGGCTTGATACTCATCTAACCAATCCATTCCTAAAATCACATCAAATTTAATCATGTTCAAAACCATGAAATCTGCTGGCAAAGCCTGCCTTTAACCTCTATTCTAACCCCTCTATAGACCCATTCTAAGGTTTTCCTAACTCCTAAAGGCATACATGTTGACGATCAATTCTTGTTAAGGCGAATGAACATCTACAAAACAGAAACAACTTTGAGGGACATGGAGGGTGCTCCGACATAATCACTTTGATGCCTAAGTCAACTATCTTGTGATGAGAATAAAATTGTAAAGTGATAGTGGGAGTGAAAGAATGAAGAGAAGGTCCCCTTACCGAGGGTCTTATTTGATATTTATAGTAGGTGACTAGATATGTATACTTGGATTAGCCTTAGGAGTTAAGCTTAAGTCTCAATATTACTGATTAAGGCTTTTGGCCTATTTTACTAAAAAAACACTACCAAAACTTGCCCCCTACTCTCTTTGTTGACAATTTTGTCAAAAAGAGTATCTCGAGAGATCAATTTTGTTGGAGTTTTGTAAAATTTTGTAATCCGGGGCCTAAAAAGACTAGAATGCTTAAAGAAGCAAAGGCTTGAAGAGGTGAAGGTTGGGAGTGATCAAAGCACTTCTAGATATTAGTATGCCTGAAAAGGCATGGACTTAAAAAGGCTAGAGCACTTGAAGAGGCTAGTTAGCACCAAGTTTTGTAATGACATAGGACATTAGGCTCATTTACTCATCATCCTTATAAATTATAGCGTTTGAGGATTTTACCCATCACCATTTAGTGGCTTATGATTTTCTAGTAGCTCGTCGTCTATTCATTAGACTTATAGCATTATGCGCAGCTTAGAGCTTTTAGGTGGTTTGTCATATTTTATTAAGACTTGTAGCATCATACCTGTTACTCTTAAAAGAGTTTAAGGCTTTACATCTCATTGTCCTTTCTTAGGACTTAGAGATTCGAAGATATCCTTTTCCCATCGTTTGTTGAATAAAGGACTTAAGGATTATCACTTTGTGATTTGCTTGTTACCCATAATATGTAGGGTTTAGAGCTATTGGAGAACAACTTGTTAGCAAATTATACCAGCATAGGCTTAAAATGTAAAGCATTTCTTTAGCCCCAACTTAGCTACATACTCAAGTATTCCTCTCTAAAGGAGGTACAAATAAGTCTACAAAAGACTAAATAAGTCATTACAAGTGTTGAGTGGTTGACACTTTTGATTATTAGACTTAAGGAAGTCCAAGTCAATGGAGTAGCACATAGATAGATATAACATGAATCAAGGGTCGAATGGGTATATTGACAATAGGCTAACACGAAGCATAACATAAGGCATGCGTACTTAATGCATAGTTCTTGAAAATAAATAAAGCATGAATTTGAAATAGTAGAAATAGATTTTCACTCATCTTTTATCAATAAGGACCAACATGTGTAATTAAGCTCCTCTTGGAGTTCGCCTCCTTTTAGCTCCCCACGCATAGGCTTTTCTTCCATCTTTTTCACTTTATGGGGCTTGAGATCCTTTTCAATTGTAATCATTGGAATATTATTGTAGTACTCATGTTGATCTCAACATAATTAAAATGGGCTTCAAAATGTAATGAGATTCAAATGTCCCCTACTCTTCATGTAGATCGTTGCTTTACGTATTAATAGCTACACTTTAGGTCCACTTTGTTATTGCTCAGCTAGGTCTACTTTAAATTTCATGATTGACACTTACACAAATTTTGAAGCCATGCCTTATTGCTATTCACGAGGATTTCTCTGTACTAAATTGCTTACAGCTACGTACTAAATTTGCTCTCCACCCAGACCCCAAAGCTATTTAGACTTCCTTGAACCACGCAGCCACTGACGAAAATCAATGCTAAGGTTAGTATATTTGAAGAGGATGAAGAGCTCTTGTTTGGTAACATTAGTTAGCTCATCTCCAATTAAGGAGCTTGCTCTGCTTGGGTAGCGGTGGTAATTGGGTTGCCCATGTACCCCAGTGTGCTATGCATGCTTGTGCTTTTTTCGTGTGTCGGGCCCATCATGCTCGATACCTTGCATACTTGGGTTTCGCATGCCACTAGTTTATTTGCATACTAGCCTACATGCTCTCTCATGCCCATAATTAGGTTGCAACTACAATGTTGAAAATGCCTTTTTAATATTTTCAAGTATTTACAACGTTTTATAGTATTATATATTTTAAATTTTTTCAAGTCCGAATAGAGACTATGTATATTATACTATTGGTACATATTCATACAATAATTTATGGAGATTATTAAGTAATTTAATAATTAAATATAATGTGAAAAAATAATAATTAGATATGAGTTTTTTACTTAAAACGTTCTTATGTACGTATAAATATATACATTGAATATGGATAAATGTGTACATTAAAATATTAAGTAAAAAATATATACATTGAATATATAATTGTATATATGTATAAATATTTCCATGGATAGATGTGTATATTAATACATAAATATGTAGACGTATTTATGTATGTATAAATATGAACGTATGTATGTGGAAATATATACTTACGTATATATATCCATAAAAAAACATACATGTATACTTGAAAATATGTACAAACAAATTTGTATAAATATATACCTATAAAATGTATAATTCAAAAAAATATATGAGTGTCTATTTCTATACGTATAAATATGTAAATATGTACAGAGAGTTATATACGTACAAATTTGTATAAATATACAAGCAAGGCAAATATGTTAGTACAAAATATGTGCACATAGGTATGTACATATTATAGATATATATGCATAAATATGCAAATAAGATACAATATATTGAATTTACCGATTATATATTATATGCGTATAATTTCATATATAAAAGATGACAAAGGAAAATAACTAACTATTAACAAACCGAGAAGGAATTTTCATTAATAAAAAATAACTTCATTTATTACATAGAAAACGAGAGAAAAAAAAAAGAAAAAAAGAGAGAAAGAAAATATACACAAAGAAAAAAAACAATCCTAAATTTCATCGAACGATAGGAATGGAGAATTTAATGCTTGACCACCACTAAGACCAAACGAAGGGGGTAAAGGCTAGTATTGAAAGCATCGCCAATCGAAATATACTTGTTGCTGGGCCCACATCTTGTCTATCTAATTATGTTACCTCCTTTGCTCAAATTGAATATTTGCAACATCGTTCTCTATAGTTGATACTCAATTTCCATTCTTTCATACACCTCCTTAAATCTCCATAAAGGTTCCCATAATCTCTCATTAGCTAGTCATCATCATTCCAAATCAACAGAATAATTCTTTCATGGTGAAGGGTCTAGGGTCATCTTGTTGCTCTTGTCGTCCCTAGTCTCCTGTCTCCTGATCTTTGACCCCATAGGATAAGGTCATAATTATCGACATCTAGTTATCCCCCTTCACTACTACTTACATGTTTTTGTTGTTACCCTTGCTTTATCTACTGACCAATTTCCTCATCACAATAGAAATTTAGTTTGTTTTTTACCACCACTAGGTTGAAGATAGATTTCGTTATATTTAGTTTGTAATCACTTAGGCTGAACCCATTGAAGAGAAGAATATACTTGATAAGTCAACCATAACTTAAATTCTTATCCCTTTACGAGAGCATACGAAGGAAGTACAATTAACAAAATGGCCAATATTGATCGGTCTTATTTCCACCATGCAGAAGAGTAGGAAAAGACCTTTGCTAAAGAAATTAGTGTTCAATTACAAGGCAATGGAATTGGTGATTATGTGGTATAGGATTCAAGTATGCAATAGAAGATCGCCAATGGAAAGATGCTTTAAATGCTTGGCTTGCATCTCATTTGGACATATTGGCCACTCAAGAGCACGCAAAAATGACCTTGACATGTCCTAAGTTGCTAGCATATGTGTAGCATCCGCATAAAACCAATCAAATAATTCATTGATAAAATCCAGTGTCATTTCCAGAACTTAGCTGAACATGTAAATAGTAAGGAAGCTAACATCCTAATTCATTTCATGCTAGGGAATGATGTCATCATTAGGATAGATGACACTGAAGGTTACATTAGAGTAAAATATACGAACCAAATCAACATATCTCCCATTCTCCAACTCCATTAATCCTAAAAAACCTATTGCATCAAAAGCACCTTGTAAGTAATAGATTTGATGGAGCTCTTCAAAGTCATACAATTGATTGGGGGGAACATTTCGAGTATAGAATCCATCCATAAAACAACGCCTCATTTGCGAGGTAATAAGATGCTCAAAGTAAGCCTTAGTCAGACCACTCATAAGGGGTAGTAGAGTAGATAAGAGAGCCTAGAAGCACTTACCCCTGGTTTGTGTTTGAGGTTGAGTGGTACAGCGTCATAACGACCTTCTATGATGATTCTTTAGGGAAAAGAAAAGTTTCAAAAACAAAGTAATTTCACTTAGGATAGAGTAAGAATATGAATGAAATCGATATGGAAGAAGTGATGGAAATGTAGGAGTGAATGGAGGAGTGACTGCATATTTATAAGCTAAAGAAGGCCATATGAACGTTATGGTTAGCCAACGTGCCTACATCTAGCCACAACGTAGGCACATTGATGCCCAATGGTAAAAAAAATGTTGAATATTGGGTGTCAGCGTTCCTACATTTGGCTACAACATGGGCACGTTGGCCCAATGTTCGAATTTTTGCAAATGACCTCTCGGTCAACATGGGCACGTTAGGCCTAAAGGTACCGACATTGATTCTCACCCAAGAAAAATGTTTTTAGTAGGAATGGCTACACAACTATTATTAGTTGGGCAAGAGGCAATGTAGGTACGTTTAGGCCTAACATACCCACATGAACCTACCTAACTTTTAGATTTAGCCACATTGATTTGAAATGTTGACACATTAAATCAATGTTTATAAATGCAAACATCCACACTTGCTTCATATTTCCCGCCCACACCTATATTCCTCCAAACATTCTCTTACTCTCCTAATTCTGCATTTAACTCTCTAAAAAGCTACATAATTTCTTAGAAAAATGGTCAAACGAGGAAATCCATTAAACAATCCTAATCTTAATGAATTTGAGGATTAGATCTTCACTTATCCATACAATGAGCATCCGTACCCTACGTATCCCAATCCAAGATTTACTAATTTGATGAATTAAGTAGGGAACCATGTGTTTTTTACACCTATGTCTAGGGGTTGCGATATTGACCTACAAACATACAATGCACCTAAAATTCCTAATAACAACCTACATATGTGTAATACACCCGAATGGCCACACTAAAGTATTTGGTATTGTTCATAAGCTAGTTAGACACATAGTATACGACTACCTTCCATAACCAACAATAATTTCAGTCAAAATCAGGTATGTAACAAATATTTCCTTCAAGGTTATTATTAAAATAATTGGAGCAAAAAACGATACCTAATTGTTCATTTGCATTTTTTGTTAGGGAACAACTCCAACTCAAACTCAATTTACCAATGCATATATAGAAGCTAGTTCTATTAAGCCAGCACCCATATCCTCTGGTGGAACAAGGAAATGTAGAAAGCATATTGCTAGATGCTGGTACTACATGCTAATCTAAGAAGATGGTGTAACCACCTACTGCATGACTTGTAAGAATACTCCATCTAGAAAATCCAAGTCTAATACGAGTCACCTGAGACGGCATCTAAAAATGCATAAGAAGAAAGGTATGATACTCATTAAGGTTGACAGAAAACAAGACAGGTTAGCATCTAGTTCTAGCAACCCTGAAGATTTTGTTTTCAATAACAAAGTCGCACTAAATGAGCTCATGTAGATTATGGCTGTCATAGGTATATCATTCCACTCTATGGGTCATATTCGCTTTGGAAGGTAGACAATGAAAAAGTTATAGCCTTCGTAGCAACACGTAGGTCGATAAACCTTGAAAAAAGATACTATCGCAATTTATAACAAAGTGCTACAGGCTTTAATGGAAGAGCTGTCTAGCCTTCGAAGCAAGTACCTAATTTGCTCACTTTCATTCATAATCTTAAATTGCATTTTTCTGTTTTTATTCAAACGTATAACCGCCGTGGTTCTATCATGCATTTCTACAGCTTCTCCTTTACGTCTGACATTTGCAAGTCACCAGTCACCGCCATCAACAATAGTTACATGTGTGTTATTGTGCACTAGATCGACAACGAGTGGTTGATGCAGAAAAGAATAATAGCATTCATTTTTTCCCCTAGATTCACACACAATGTAAGCAATTGCCAACAACATCATCAACACTACCCAATCATACAATATCTAGAGAGTCTTTAGCATCAATTTCGATAATGCCTCCAATAATACAACTTCAATTCGATACCTGAAGGGTACATTTAATCTGATCTGCAAAGGCAACTTCTTTTACGTTCAATGTGTCTACTACATGTTTAACTTAGTAGTGAATGTTGGTCTTGAGGGTGGTGGTTTGAACCCTCACCTAACATAGATCCAATGTGCAATAAATGGCATGTGTACTTCTAAGAAAAAGCTTACAAAGTTTCTACAGATCTGCATGGCTAACAGGGACAACGAAGATTAGCGACTTCTACCTTTAGACTGCATAATGAGGTGGAATTCGACTTATAAGATGCTTTCACATACATATGAGATGAGGGTCAATCTGCTATATGATAATTAGCAATCCTAGTATCACTATAGGTTTGATGATAAAATATGATTGGAAGTTATGCAAGAGGATGAAGGCACTCTTAAAGGCCTTCTTAACGATGACAAAAAAAAAAAAAAAAAATCCAAATCATATCACCCAACAAGCAATCTCGTTATCGCCAACTTGGTTGACATTTTTTACGTGTTGCAGCAACATTGAAGTGTCCCTATACTGTACTCTACTATTCAAGTTATGGTTCAGAAACTTGGGGATTATTTCATACCATTTCCTTTCCTCTTCTACGTGGCTACTACGTTAGATCTATGATATAAATTTTCTACCATCTGTAGTCTCCTTGAAGAGTTCTACCAAAGTGTTGGGCCTCAAAATGCTTAGTATCACACAACTGCGCTCGATTCTAAAGCGTAAATCATGCTCAAAACTTTGTACGCCTTTCATATGCAAAGGTTGCATAATTCACCCCAACCATCATAGCCTAGCAATCATGCATCCAATAAGTAAAGCAAACAAATTTTAAGAAGTAGTAAAGATCCAAGGAGCACCTTTGATTCTAGCAGTGAATTCGAGGAGTTGCTAGTTTACGTGGTACAATGACCGGTGAAAACTGAAGAGGAAAATTACGATGTTCTCTCTTGGTAGTCCAACAAGGCGTACATGATGCCGATCATTTCCCTAGTAATCTAAGATGTTCTAGCACCTTCGGCTTCAATAGTCCCTTTTAAGTCAGCTTTCAGTTTTGGTGGGCGACTCCTTAACCCCCACTACCCTTCGATGCATCCGAAAACTGTTGAAGCCTACGTGTGCTTGAAGGAATGGGTTGATGCATAGAAATATGATCAAGTAAATCATCCATATTCTTGGGTTCCTAAAAGTGGCAACAATACGAGGTCGAGCAATTCAGATGAAGCACTAGGCATTGTGTCGAGTAAGGATGGAGGTGAAGATGGTGGTGATGATGGCAAGGATAATGAGGACAATTACAATTGAATTGCCTTTCTTAAGGATTTTTGGAGATTTCTTTTCCTTTTGTAAATTCTAGCGTAGACCAAAATTTGACTTGTACCATGAAAGTTTGTTAATAATAATGTTAAATGATGCTTTCCTCTAATTTACTTTTCTTGCAGAGGGATAATCTTAGGAAAAAAAAATTAATGATATCGAACCTTCTAATATACGAAAAGATAAAAAATAAAGATACATTTGTTAATTAAAAAATAACATTTGAATACAACATGGTTAATAGTTTTTTTCTTTAATGGCAATAACTAATTAAATTATATTACATATTTACATTTGCTAATTAAGTAATTTATTAATAATTTATTGATTCAATAATTTACTATTTAGTAAATAATTTACATAATTTATTAAAAATGTTATTGTGCATTTATTAAATAATTTATTATTTTTTGAATAATTTATTAATTATTTAAAAAATTATTACTAAATAATTTATTTATTACAATAACCTATTATTTAGTAAATACCATGTTTATTAAAAAATTTACATTATTTACAATAACTGAAGGTTTGCAAGTGCTACCCTCATGCTTGGGTGCTCATGCTTAGGCGACCCTACTAATAATCGTGCTTAGCGTAGCTGGGCTTCATGTGCTTGCACTTTTAGATTTTTTTATATGCCTATGCTTTCACATGCTTGAAGCCACTTCCTACCTCTATGTTCAGTTGAACTCGTATAGAGCTTAATTTTCATAAAGCATAGCTCAAGTCCTAGAGAGTAGGTCAGCAATCTAACTACCAGCTAAATAGCTCGACAATTCTCAATAGATTGGCCATTCAGAAAGTGTAGTTTGAGTGTGTAGCACAAGAGGCTCAACATCAACATGTTTGATCATGCAAGAGCTCATCCATGAAAGAGCTCACGTTCGAAAACTTATTAGGACTATGAGTAGCTCGTATTGCTTGGAATCCGACCAAGTCATTAAGTGCTCGGAATCACTCAATTCTTGTTCATGTGCAACAGCTTAGACTAGTTGCTAGGGCTCGCTTGTATTCTCGAGTGATGTCTGATCAACTATGGTCAGTCTTCAGCATAGTGGATAGGTCGGATATGTAAAACTTCAACTTACTGTCTACGTAGAGTTAGGCACTTACTATGCAACCAACTTTCAAAGTGAACTCAGCTTAGGATTATGGCTAAATGCATGTGTAAAATCTTACAAAGCCTTCCCTGTGCTTCCTAAAGCACTTAATCATGACTCGACCTTGATGGTGGCTGCCATTCACATTATTCAACCAATATTCTAATCAATTGTTGCAATGATATGTCATATAGACAAAGTATTCAAATTACAGAATTAGTATACATCTTTCTAATTGTTTAATCTTTTGATTGAGTTTATTTAGGCCATGTCAACGAACAGCTTGGCTATTCTTGTAGTTTAGCATAGCTATCATGCGATAGCTTAGAATAATAGAGCTCTTGAGTCTTTTAAGGAGCTACATGGTATATAGATGGCTTGATGCTTGAATATCAAAAGATATGTGGTAGATAAGGGCCACTTTTTAACAGTATGACAAGCCGACTATTCTGTAGATAACAAACTATTTCCAAATGAGATTGAATACCTTAGCTGAATTCTAACTCGTGTCGAGTTCCCTCTAACCATGCAAATCTATACCAAGCTATTTGTTGCGAAGCAGAGAATCATCCAAGCTCCCTCTCCAATCCGAGCTTTACAGCATAACAATAAGATTGGAAGTTGTAAGACTCCAAACCAAAAACAATGAGAATAAGCTTCAGCTGATTCAAATCTAGCTGCTATATTGGATGTCAAGCTAGCAATTTTCTTGGTTTTTATTATTTTTTCTTAACCCAACTAATATTAAACCCAAATCAGTTTAATACTAACCCCTGACCAGGAGTAAAGAAAAACTTAAATTTTATTTTGAAAATTGCTTCGAGTTGCCTCCCAATTGGAGTTAGGAAAAAGAGTTAAACTATAACTAATTGAGTAAATTGGTTATAACTTAGTTATTTGTCTTTCAATAAAACCAATTTTTTAAAACGATTTTGAAAACTAGATTTTTTAGTTTGGAGACTAACTTTTAAAAACCTTTAATGGATACTACTTTTAACTTTGCGAATTTAGATTTACTTTTCAATATACCCTTAAAAAAATAGTATCTATTTACATGAAAATAAGCAAATAAAATTGAATCTACAAAAAAAGATAAATTAAACAAAATTTACAAAAGATGGAAAAAATAATTTTCATATTTTAACTCACTCTATAATTACTATGAGTGTCTACGTACCTGCTATTCAAGATCAAACTTCCATAGTTCGTTTATTAAAATTTTAAGCATGTTGGTTGATTTTAAATTGAGAAGACAATCGGGTTTACATTGTTAATCAATTTAATTTTTTTTAGAAAAATTCTAAAGGGTCTTAGTTTCAACTATTTTTTTGGAAAATTTTGAAAAGCCCTAATTTGAAAAAGTTAATTTCATCTTTATTTTGGAAAGAGGTATTTCTAGTGATAAATTAACTTTATTATTTATTTATTTTCATTTTTATTTTATTATTATTATTATTTTTATTTGTTTGTTTTTTTCTTTCTTTTTATTTTGGCTAAAAAGTAAAAATAAATAAAATGAAACTAGGTTTTCTCCTCTCTCTTTTTTCTTTCTTCTTTTTCTTTTTCCTTTTTTGTTTTTCTAGATTTTTTTTTTTTTTTATGTTTGGTTACAATTATAATAAATGAAAAACACAACAAAACTAAACCAAAAGGGAACGGATTGAAGCCCGGGTCAAATCTTCAATGGGTGGATGGGTCAAATTTAGCCGAGTTAGAGTCCACCAGGTTAGGTCACACGCAGTCTTCAATAGCAACAACAGCAAGGCGCATTTTGAGTGATTTTGACGTCGAATCGAGCAGGGAAAGGGGGATTTATGACTTTTGTATTGGCTTTAGGGGGGTAAGCAAAGGACTACCACTTTTAGTGTTCGTTTGGTGGTGTTAGGTGATGGTTGTAGTAGTGGAAGAGAGAGAAGGGAGGCATGCGCTACTACTATGGTGTTTAATGATGGCTAGTTTTGAGGTTTTAGGATGCAGTAAGCTTCGTAGTATAGCTGGCTTACTTTGATAACCATCGAAAGTGGTGGTTTATTAGAGGAAGAATGGGGTGGGACCTAGAGAGAGGAGATTAGGATGATGTTTTTCGAGCTTGGAAATGAGAGCTTTGTGTTAGAGACAAAGAGAAGACCTACTATTTATACACTAATAAGCTTGGAAAGAAACATTAATGTTCAAATCACCATTGGTGTTCTATCTTAGAATCAAGCTCAAGGCAATTTTAATACCAATTTTAATGTTCAAAGAAGATGGATTTGGACAAGAAATCGATACCAAGTAGTAGTAGCACAAGTCCTTTTTGAGTTTCTACATTTAATTCGATGAGATTTAACCAAAAAATCAATTTAATGGGGTCAAAAAGAGAGGGGATCACATTGTTTTAATTATTTCTCCATCTGCAGAAATTGCGAAAGAGAAAGGAGGATGCTACGCATGGTCACATACTAGGCACATGCCATACGTCCTGGCACATGCATTCCATGCACGTAACTAAAAAAAAAAAAGGAGCAAGCGCTCTTCATGCTTACATGTGTGGTCTCTAATCCATGCTAGGGCCTTCGGCCCTATTTGCTTTCCATATGGACCAAGTTTTACACCTAGTTCAACATCCCTTTTTTTTTTTAATTAATAGAAGGACAGAAAAAGAAAATAAATAAATAACTAACACTAACCTAATTCTAAGCTAAAATTGACCAAATCGCATACACACGTTTTTTTTTTTTTAAAACAATTTCAAATGAAACCCAACTATTTTAATAATTGTGTGCACTTTGATGTTATCTAACTCTAAAAATCAATTACCTTGTCTATGTTACCCATTGACACTAAAAACACTTTATGGCCTAAAAATAAATCTTCTTTACCTTAAATTTTTTTGTATTTTTCAATATTGTTTTATTATATATATTTTTGTACTTTTTCTAAATTTTCCATCTTTTTATTTTTTGTAAATTTTCTATTTTTTGTAATTTTTTTTTAAATTAAGACCATTTTACCCTATTTTAAAAACTTTAAAATTAATAGGAGGAAAAAATAGGATCTCTATAGCTACCCTTCTTTGTAATGAAGTTTGAATAAAACTTTGTCACAAAGACAAAAGAGACGATTTTTACCCTGCGGACGAATTTGTCCTAAGAAGTACTACAACTGGCTCACTAACCTAAACTTGATTCACTAGGGGTTTGCAAAGATTGGGGAAAGAAATTGCGCTCTATGAGTAGGCTATCTTTGAAAGGGGAGCATTACTACCACTCTTTAGGAATGAATGGCTATACCTCAAAAAGCGAGTATATACCCTATGGCTTAACTAAGATAAGAAGACTTAGTGTGCTCTATGAGTAAGCTTACACTAGGTGGGCATACTTCAAGTGCAATGAGAATTTAAAGAGGGGAAAAGAATTAGGATAGCGCTCTGTGATCCAAAGGTTTCAAGTTGGGATAATGCTTCGAGAGCATGTGATCTGAAGATTTTAAATTAAGGTAATTCTCCAAGAGCATGCGATTCAAAAGTTTTAGATCAGGATAGCACTCCGAAACATACGATCCAAGAGTTTTAGGTTAGGATAACACTCTAAGAGCATGCGATCCAAGAGTTTAAGGTCGAGATAGCATTACGAAAGCATGTGATCCAAGAGTTTTAAGTCAGGATAGCACCTCGAAAGCATGCAATCTAAGAGTTTTAAGTTAAGATAGTGCTTCAAAAGCATGCAATTCAAGAGTTTTAGGTCATGATAATTCTCCGATAGCATGTGATCCGAGAGTTTTAAGTCAGGATAGCACTTCGAGAGCATGTAATCACTAACATGTTTACCACATGGATAGTGCTCTAAAGTGAAAACAATCCATGGGGACCAAAGCAAAAGACCTTATGCAAACATTCTTAGGAGACTTGAAAAAAAAAAGACAAATTTATTGATTAGCAATTGTATAAGATGGGGCAGACATCAGGGATAAAGTCCCTTAATAAAAAGAAAGTGGATAACATCAGCAATGAGTGCGATCATGTTAAAGAGGATAATTCTAGCCTCCAACGACAACTTAGGAGCAATTTTTATGTGAGAGTAGATCCTTGAACTTAGATAATAGGAAGTGAACTCCTTTGAAAACAATAACTATCAAGGTAATCACATTTGAATGACAGAAGCTTACCGCTAGGGTTGACTCTGGAGAAGATAACTTTTGAATTGTTGAAAACCTGGACTAATATGGTGATACAAAAAAAAAAAAGAAAGGATTGAAATGAGAGAGAATGGAATTTATTTGAATTTTTTGACTTGCTAACAGGTTTAGATTCTCTAAATAATGTATAAGCTTTTCAACGACATAACAACTCGATCTTATGAGCTACCTTTATCTAAGAGAACCCTTTCTTTCTTTCAAGGGCAAATAACTTTCCATGTTATTAGGTATGACTTCTTCAAATTTTTTCTTAATCAACAGATATCTCATCAAACATAGGTTTATTCTCACACTCTCAGTTTAAATTCCTCTCTCTTGACTTTGATTCCAAAAATTATGGTTCATCTTGTAAGCAATACACTTTTAATCAATCTGTTAGGTTTTTTTCAGTTTGTAATTTAATAAAGGCTTTTGGTCCTAGGTTTCAAAAGGGATATTAATGAAATGGCTTTTTTATGAAAGAATCACTCTTTAACCATGGTTTACTAGTCAAAAACCTTATAAGTAAAACTAAATTGTAATTGCACCAATTTCAAATGTAACTTTTACCAATGATAAGTTATTTCTTTTAATAAAAAAGGCTTTTAGAATGGGTGGAGTTATAGGTGGGCTATAAGCCATGTGTTAGTTGCAATTTTCTTTAGGGATCATGAGTTTTGGGGGAAACTTTGGCATTTGTCCTAGCTTTTCAATTTTAATCATCTCGATTGTGTTTTAGGGTCCTTGCTTAAGGAATAGGGTTTTTGAGTTACTTGTCCTTAATCTTCTTAGGTCTTTGTGTTTTAGACTTGATCATTTTGTCTTTTCATTTTCTCATGTTTCTTCTTACCCCTTTTCCTTTTCCTCATTTTTTCTTCTTCTCTCTTTTTTTTTTTTTTCATTTAAAACAAAGGTGATTATTCCTTCTTTTGGCTTGCAACTCGAAGTATATGTGGTTTGTGTTTAGTGTTTAGTGTTTAGAATGGATGCCTTTCTTTATCTTAGAGGAAATTAGTTATCAATAGTAACAATTACTCTTGAATTGATATGACAGCAACCATAAATTAGTTTTAACCTTTTCCTCTAATAGATGCTCATAACCTCCTATTTGCCTTCTTATTGGGTGGTTCCTAACATGGTTTAATTTTGAAAATATTCCAATAAAAGGTTCAACAGGACTGATAAAGGATTTTGTGTTTAAGATATTGAAAAGAATGCTTAACTTCATTTTGATTTGTATATTAAATCTAATATAGACTTCTTTTAAGGAATGAGTCCAATAGTCTCATAAAATGTCGCTCAACTCTCAAAGTGTCTCAGGGTTGGTGTTTGGGATTCGTCTTGCCTTCCTTTATTCTAAACCTTTTAACTAATGAGATATCTTAAAACAGGAGAAATGCAAACAAAGCACTTTATTTAAGTCACTTGTCTTTTACAAACGTTGTAATGGTCATTGTGAAATTTGATCCTATCCTTAAATTAAGTCCAATTAGATTGCCCTTGCATTTATTAGGTCTTAAACTTTGTTTTTCAATTCCCAACAGTTGTTAGTAGAATACCCTTACTTTCACATTGTACATTTGGATCGTATTTCCTTGGCTTGTACCGTATCATTGGGGCCCTCTTTTGCAATAAGCCTTCTTTTCTTAGTTGGTCAAAGACTTGAGATAACGAGGTAGTGATCTTACTAAACTTTCTTCTGGGTATTTCTGAGCCTTTTTTGCTTAGTGTAGGTTAGCCATTATTTCCCAACAAGTGCCGATAATATATTTCCTCCAATAAGTAAACAAAGATAGATATTAATTTTCAAGGAGAGGAGGAATGATTCTAGCTGCCATGCCCCTCCATCTCTAGGCATATTCCCTAAAGGACTTATTTTTTTTTCTTACTCACTGTGCACAAGTCCCAAATTGAAGGAGCTATCTTAATGTTAAACTTGTATAGTTTATAGATTGCCCGAGCCAAATTTTCCCAAGTATTGATTTGGCTGAGATTGAGTTAGGCATATTAAGTTAATGCAGGTCTTGTCAAACTATCTTGGAAAGTTTATACCATGAGTTGATTATTTTGAACATATCTACCCATTTTGTGGACATATAATGTGGTGAGTAGTTTGGGCATCCAATCCCATCTTACTTCTCAAACTATGGTACTTTGAATTTTTCTAGGTAGGCCTTAACATCATATACGAAAAAGTCAGTGATCGTAGCCTACTCGAATCCATCATCATTCCCAAGTGCTCTCATCTTTTTAGTTATCCGTTGAGTTAGCTTCCTTTTTAGCTCTATAATACTTTGATTTAGCTCTAGGTCAATTGGGAAAGAATAAGTCTTCGGGTAGAAAGTTGGATCGATTTTCCCTTCTATTTTAGGAAGAGGTGCTTCAATAGATTTCCCGTATCGGACTTTTGAGTGCTCTTTATTTAATGACATTATAGCTTTGAGTAGAATGATGTTGTCAACTAAAAAAATTCATCTATTTAGTTATTTTCCCCATCATTTGCTCTAATGAAAGAAATCTTACTTCTACAAGATTAGTGCCATCAAGTTTATCATTATTTCTACTGTTAGCCATCACTCTTGATAAGAATCCTCACTTGTTAGCAATTTCCAAATTTTATTTTCTTTTTTGAAAAAACACTTTTCTTTTGAAGAGAGAGAAAATAACTTATTTAAAAAGTAGAATACAAGGATGAAGCTTATTTAGAAGTCGTGAGAAAGGAGTAGAAAACATTTCTAAGGGATTAGGAGCCTAAATATTTACAATCAATCATTGATAACTTGTAGGTATTTAGAAGGTAACCCACAAGAGATATAATCCTAAGGATGTCTAAGTGAGAAAAGATTGGAAAGAGTTAAAGTGGAAGGCAATGAGAAAAGGACTTGTAAAGAAATCAAATATTTGTTTTTAGAAGCCTAAGAATGCAACACTCAAGATGTTACTCAAAAGAAAAAATTTCTTTCTTATTTTTTCCTTCACAAAGTTATTCAAACATAAACTAATGAATATTTACAAGTAAAGAGAAATCAAAAGTGCAATATGAAGGTATGTGGATGTAAAGAGGGTAGCTGGCATAATGACTATTATGTGGCAAGAAGAAGATTTTTATTGCATCTTTGAAGTTTCTATTACATTATTCAAAAACTTATTATAAATAATACCTAAAGTCTAGATCTTCTTTTTCTTATGGTGTCTTAACTCCTCTTCAATCTTCTTCCTCTTCTTTAGCTCAGCCGCCTCGATCCATTTAGCAACTTGGAAGATATCTTCAGTATAGAACTTCTAGAAAGCTCTAACCTAGTAATAGATAGCAACATCTTTGGGGAGCTCGATGATAGCAACAAACGCATAAATGGGATTTGTCTTTTAGATGTTTTTCCTATGAAGAAAGTCAAGTTTATAGCTCCAAGCATAGCTAATAAACCAAACCATAAGTAAGGCTATATTAGACTTTAATTCTCCAATCTTCTCTTCTTGGAGACAATTGAGTAATCTAGCTTATGCTGCTAACAGCATTGGGATGTAAGATTTCCCTTTTAAAAATCGAGTCACTAACTCTGCAATCCTGTGATGTATGTGAAATATCCCATTAGGAAATAAAACAATCGCAAATGCTGCTAAGATATAGGCATTGATTCCATGTTACTACCAATCTTCAAAGCTACTACAAAAGGGTTTCTAGTTGTATTTGGATAGGGTCATGAACTAAGTAAAAAGATCGTCCATCTTGTTGATTCTCCTATAGGGATTTGCTCATATTTTGTATATTTCAGATTCATCAAGGCCTAAGAGTTTATTGAAAATCTTTGTAAGGCTAGCTGTAATATCTATAACATATCTTTCACTTCCGAAAAAGGGGACTCTTAACAAGTAAGACTATTATTCAATAGTTAGACTTAGTTGACATGCTAAAACAAAAATATTAACTATGAGGGTCCTAAAAGTGGACCAAAGCCGGTACTATGATGATATTAGTCTAAACTTTGAGTAGTGAGATGACGGGCTTAATCTTATTGTTAATGACTTTCTATTGGTTTAGATTGAAAAATTGAAACCATCTTTTGAGTATTCCCTTGGGATGAAAAGAAAATTACATCAGAACTATCCTATTTACATTGGAATTACATTGATATTCTAAAGAAAATAACATTTATAGGGAAAAGATTAGGAAACTTCATAATTAATCCTTTTTTTATTTCTTTGGTCTTTCCACATCATGTCAATTTACCGATCTTGAGAAAAGGATTCATGAATGCAATTAAGGTAAGTATTAAAGGTCTTTAAACTTTGTAATCTCACATGCTTTCAAGGAAGTCGTTCATTGATCATATCGATGCTTAAGTGGGATAGCCTGATTAACCCCAAAAGGTGGTTTCTCCATAGCATTCAAAGCTTACACAATAGTCCCTCTCTTAGGATCCTAAGATGGCCTAGGTTTGACCGTATCTATCCTGCATCTTTAATGCAATCATTCTCCCCAAAATCCCAAGTATGATGCATGTGACAAGTGTATATAGCAAACAACATATATTTACATGAAACGAATCAAATAAATAAATAACATGGGTAGTTTGAAAGAAAAATTTAATTTTAGAATGTTTTTAAGTAAGTAGTCTCTTGGCATCTCTAATGGAGTCGCTAAGCTATCAAGCTTGAAATTTTCCCGATTTTTATTATTTTCCTTAACCCGATTAATATTAAACCCTAACTTATTTAATACTAATCATGGATTAGGAGTTATTAAAAACTTGGTTTTTATTTTGAAATTACTTGGAGTTGCTACTCGATCAGAGTCAAGAAAAAGAGTTAAGCTATAACCAATTGTGTAGATTGGTTATAACTTAGCTACCAATCTTTCAATAAAACCAATTTTTTAAAACAGTTTTAAAAACTAGATTCTTGAGTCTAGAGGCTAACTTTTTTAAACTCTTAATGGATACTACTTTTAACTTTCCGAATTTAGATTTATTTTTTAATATACCCTTTAAAAAATATTATCTATTCATATGCAAATAAGCAAATAAAATTGAATCTACAAAAAAGATAAATTAAACAAATATTTACAAAAGAAGGAAAAAAAAATTTCCATATTTTAAGTCGCCTCATAATTGCAATGAATGCCTTCGTACCCACTATTCAAAATTAGACTTTTTTAGTTCATTTATGAAAATTTTAAGCATGTTGGTTGATTTTAGTTTGAGAAGACAATCAGGTTTGCGTTGTTTATCAATTATATTTTGTTTTGGAAAAATTCTAAAGGGCCCTAATTTCAACTATTTTTTTGAAAAATTCTAGAAAGTCCTAATTTGAAAAAGTTGATTTCAATTTTATTTTGGAAAGAGGTTTTTTTAGGTGATAAATTAACTTTATTATTTATTTATTTTCATTTTTTATTATATTTTTTTTTTGTTTTTTTTATTTTGGTTAAAATGTAAAAATAAATAAAATGAAACTAGGCTTTTTCCTCTCTTTTTTTCTTTCTTCTTTTTCTTTTTCTTTTTTCATTTTTTTTATATTTGGTTACAATTACAATAAATAAATAAAAAATACAACAAAGCCAAACCAAAAGGGAATCAGTCCAAAGTGCGGGTTAAATCTTCAACAGGTGAACAAGTCAAAGTCCACCAAGTCAAGTTACAAGTAGTCTTTAATAGCAATAGTAGCAAAGCGCATTTCTCAGTGATTTTGACAATGAATCAAGTGGGGGAAGGGAGATTTATGACTTTTGTATCGACTTTAGGGGGGGTAGGCAAAGCACCACCACTTTTGATGTTCGTTTGGTAATGTTAGGTAATGGTTGCAATGATGGAAGAGAGAAGGGATGCATACATTGCCATTGTGGTGTGTAATGGTGGTTGTTTCTGGGGTTTTGGGATGCGGTGAGCTTCGTGGTGTAGCTAGCTTGCTTTAACAGCCATCGCAAGTGGTGGTATTTTATAGGAAGAATGGGGTGCAACCTAAAGAGAGAAAGGGATTGGGACGGTGTTTTTCGAGCTCAAGAATGAGAGCTTCATGTTAGAAACGAAGAGAAGACCTACAATTTATATACTAACAAGCTTGTCTAAGCTTGGAAAGAAACATTAATGTTCAAATCACCATTGATGTTCTATCTTGGATATCAAGCTCAGGGTGATTTTAATGTCGACTTTGACTTTCAAATAAGATGGATTTGGAGAAGAAATTGGTACCAATTAGTAGTATCCTAAGTCCTTTTCAAGTTTTTGCATTTAATTTGATGAGATTTAGCTAAAAATTCAATTTATCAAGTCAAAAAGGGAGGGGATTATGCTGTTTTAATTATTTCCCCATCTATAGAAATTGCAAAAGAGAAAGGACGATGCTGCACATGGTCATGTGCGACGCGCCCTAGCCTGCGTGTGCATTGCATGTATGTGACTCAAAAAAAAAAAAAAAGAGCAAGTGCTGTTTGCACTTGCATGCGTGGTCTCTAATCCACACTAAGGCCGTCGCCCTATTTGCTTTCCATATGAACTAGGTTTTGCACCTAGTCCTTTTTTTTTTTTAATTAATAGAATGAAAGAAAATGAAAATAAATAAATAACTAACACTAACCTAGTTCTAAGCTAAAATTGACTGAGTCACATATATACTTTTTTTCATAACAATTTTAAATGAAACCCAACTATTTCAATAATTGTGTGCACTTTGATGTTATCCAACTTTAAAAATCAATTACCCTTTCTATGTCACCTAATGATACTAAAAACAGCTTATGACCTAAAAATAAATCTACTTTACTTAAAACTTTTTGTATTTTTTAGTATTATTTTATTTTATATATATATTTGTACTTTTTCTAAATTTTTCATTTTTTATGATTTTTTGTAAATTTTCTATTTTTTTGTATTTTTCTAAATTTGGATCCTTTCACCCTATTCTAAAAACTATAAAATTAAAATGGAAAAAAAATGGGTGTCTACACGGGATATCCAAGCTCATTTGAATTAAACATCGCAAGCTGTGCATTATCTTGAGCAGAGCATTGGCCATGGCAAAACAACAATGATGCGATGGCATCTACAAAACATAGTGCGAGTTGACCCGCACCGAACAAAACTTGAGCTACATACTAAGTCACTGGTTAAACCATGTGCACGAATATGCTCGCACAAAATGTAACAGCCGCCAAGCTCTAATACGGCCATGCCAACTTGACGATCCAATCCACGGTGGCAAAAAGTGCTTATTCAAGTGTTCTCGAGCAGATGCCTCGAGCTTAGCTAAAGAGATCGAATGACGTCAATACTCGCAGTCAGCTGAGGAGTAATTCATTCGCCAAACTGCTCGATCACTATCCAGAAAGAACACCTTACTCACTCTTTTCATCATAATCACAGATGTTCTTCTCATCTCAGTTTGGTTTCCATGCAAGCTGAGACCCGTAGCGGCGGGTAAACGACGTGGTAATTTAAGGGTGAGAAAAGGTAGCTTGTTATCTAGCAGTAGAACGCAGGGCAAATGTGGAAATCGTATCCAGTGCCACCAACGTACCAATTTGATGCCTTGCATTTAAGTTCCAATTCACCACTTAACTGGAGTACGTCTGAGGAAGCATCAGGTTGGGCTCCATCCAAAAAGCAAAGTAATATAGACAATGCAGTATAGTGTACAAATTTCTCCACATTAGGCACCGAAGTACCATCTCATTGGATAAGGAATATAATTCCCACACATCTTGTAGTCGTGATAAATTATAATAATCATTCAGGTATATCTGGATGAATTATAATAATCATTCAAACACGACCAAAAGTCCAAGAGCTTAGAAGCTCGACAATTGTCTTCAATATAAGAGCTCGGTACTCATGTAGCTCGGCAAAAAACTATCGAGCTAAGAAGCTCGGCATGGAGATGGGTAATTGCTCGGCATATTGCAGATTTGGTTTGGCAACTTTTAGTTCGGCAATTTCCACAAGAACACACACTTGGAGTTATGCGACACAAGTCATGGCGCAGTGGCAAGCTCGGCACACTTTGGATAAACATCCTTAGAAATTGCAGCATCAACCATGAAGTTTGGCATTGATATCGCCGAAGCTCGGTTTTCATGCAGTCTTCAGCCGCTTAGGGTGCTTTTGGCTACTACCAATTGCATTGAAGAGTCGAGTGTAGCTACCTTTCATGTCGGTCTAGGTCAAAAGCGCAGCAAGGAGCTGCTGTTGACATTTTATTGTGCAAGAATGATACAAGGAGCCGTGGTTTAGTCAAACTTAGATCAAAAGCTTGTTTCCTGGTGTTACTGTGTTGCTGGACATAGCCATTCGAGCGTTACCCTCGGTCTCCACGCGACACGCAAGAACATGGCTATTTTCACTGCACACTTCTGAGCACGTCAATTCAGCACTTACACACAACAGCTCGACACACACAGAACAACCCCACTTCTAGAGCTCGGCACACGCAAAATATAAGTTCTACACACACAAGAAGCTCGGCATTTAGACAAAACATTGTCAATTAGTTTGACATTCGCTATCTCGACGCATAAGTTGACATTAGAGTAGAACTGTTCAGATCTTCTGTAATTTACAGTGAAGATCTCGACAATTAATATCTGGTTGGCTTATTTATTAAATAAAGCCTTAGAGATTCCCCCCATATCATGTCATCGACGAAAAAATCCATACAATAAGAGGTGAGGGCTCCATGAAGTTTTCGATCTATGAACAACATCTCTTTCCTTTGACTGGTCTTCGTAAAGTGGGAATAAAGTAAGACATACCACAATGTTATTGTCATTCCCATGGAGATCTTATTGTCCAGCACCTAAAGTAGCATGGACATTACTTATTCGGCAACTTTGGTTGGCCTTTGGAGATGCTGCCATGTGGAATAGAACGTCCATTGCATTTGTTAGTTAACCTCCTGCTTTGTCAAATGGAGTTTGGTCGGTTTGTGCAGGAGCTCGGATCCATTTGATATCGTGCAGGTCGGCATCCAAGGGCCTAGCTAGACATGTTCGCGTAGAGAAGCTTGGACATGACTCAATAGGGCTTGTGTCCAACTATGAGGGTTCTCAGAGCTCGGGGTTATTCTTACTCAGAGAACGGCCTAGTGTGAGCGGATTACTGGGGTGCCTCGCCGCAATGTTAACGACTCGGCAAGTGCGAATGGAAGAGCGTGGCTCGACCATGCACACTTCGGCCAATGAATACACAAGTATAGTTTTCAACGTGTTGAAATTCCTTTCTTCCTGAAATATTTCTATGATTGTGAGGAGCATTCTGATCCACCTCCTCCCGTCCAGGAGAATGGCTCTAAACTTGCCAAAGAGAATAGCACTTCTGACTTCCCTGAAGGAGGCTTATTATTTCTCTACAAATCAAGTCTGCTCCCTCTTAAATAAGTGCGTGCATTTAAGTCTTTAATGCAGACGACTTCGCGTTGGAATGTTGTAAGCGGAGGTCTGTGGCGGTTACCACGACGGTTTTCATATGAATGGAGTTCCCTTGCTCAAATCTATGTTCAAGTGCCGAAGTATCTCACCAAAAAGCTATGTCAATACCATGTTCACCGTGGTTTGGATACGAATGCCCCGTAATTTGATACGAGAACCGAACATGTGGCAGTTATCCAAGACGGTTTTCAATCTTAAATTGCCGATTTTTCCAACGTGGAATGTCGTAACAGTTATGCAAGGCGGTTTTTTTACTTTCATGGCACAAGCAAATCTTGTAAAAATATCGAAAAAGAAAATAGATCTGTCCACAATAACTGGAGAAATAACAATGTCACCTCCAGGTAGTTTTTGCATACAACGTCCAGACTCAAGGCAAGGGAGAAAAAGAAATTTGAAGAATTCAACACACAATGGTAGACCGTGAATGAATTCATCCATATTTTAGGAAGAAATGGAGAAAATCAAGTAATACAAATCAGATCATAGAAAAATTTATAAAAGAAATATTTTCTGCATCTATTGGGAGAATTGTTCAATTTTTCTTAATTCTCACAAACAAAGTCAATTGTTGACAGTCAATTCTTGTTAGGGCGAATGAACACTTGCAAAATAAAAAACAGCTTCAGGAGGCGTCGAAAGGTGCTCCGATGCAATTATTTTGATGCTCAAATCAACTCTTTTGTGATGAGAATAAAACTGTAAAGTGATAGTGCAAGTGAAAAAATGAAGAAAATGTCCCCTTACCAAGGAGTCTTGTTTAGTATTTATAATATGTAACTAGATATGTGTACCCTTATAGGTCCTAAGAGTTAAGCTTAAGCCTTAATATTATTGATTCAAGACTTCAACCTATTTTACTAAAAAATACCATCAACGGTACAGATATCCAAAGATCCAGTCATATACTCAAGAAACAAACCACAAGCATGCATAAACATTTCAGAGATGTAAGAATTTGTAACACCAGTATCAACCAAAGCATATGCATTGGAAGAGTGAACAAGTAGCATACTTGCAATGGTGTCCTCATGAAGTAAGTCCCGGTGCTGCTGGTGTAATGTAAACACCCTCGTTGGGGCCCTCTGTCTCAGTCCACCAATTTAATGCCACTTAATCTATGCTTTAGCTAAAGGTCTGGTAACTTACTAGCTTAACCTCCTACGGGTTTCTTAGTACAATCTACAATAAGGTGACCCCTCTAAGTATAGATATGATAGAAGGATAATGGCACTAATTTGTTAGTACAGGCACTACTAAAATGATACGTCTTTCTATAAGAAAAGCATGTACCCACTAGCTATCTCCAAGCCCCTTATGATAGGGATCAAGGATCGATTATATGCTCTCGAGCCTGAGTGCTCTCGAGCCTGAGTGCTCTCTTAAATGGTTCGCCAAGCTATCCGAGGTGAGTTAAGCGCTAAGGAGTAATGCTTACCCCAGTCACATCTGCCAAGCTACTTTGCTCTCCATGCCATCTAAGATATTGCTAAGGTGATCAACTAGCATGCTGAGCCGAACCTTCCACTAAACTGCAGTCCAAACACTAAATTTGAATGCAGCAATCTCCACTGTGCCAAGGCTGAACATAACCATCATGAGCCGACCATCCGAGGTCAACCCCAATGTAAGCCGTCCCTGAACCAATCACTGTCTAACCCCTTCTAATGCCAAACAAGCCTAAACTGAGGTCCACCCTTGCCCAGACCACAATACTATCAAAATCATAGTAAAAACACGTACGCACTGTCCTTTACTAACATTCGTACTGTCCTTTCTAACAAAGAAGGCCTACATTCCTTCTTTTGCACAATTTCATATTTTCCTTGTAAATTATTCTTTTTGTTTTTAGTAAATAATGACCATTCTTTTGTAATTTCTATAACTTAGGATTTGCCCTAATGAGATGATATAAATACTGTCATATTGTAAAAGTTAAGCAAACCAGAATATAGAGAATACATTAAACTTTTTCATTCTCGAGTTAAGTGTCCCTCTTACTCTTGAGCTACTCTTATTTAGCCTATTCGAGTGTAAACTAGTGGCGAGTGACTTCCATCCGTACTTATATGTCATATTAAGTGTGACCTGAGCTCATTGAGGTGTTGCTGTGTCATATCCTTCCTCGGTGCACAAGAACCCCCTACTCGACCTTCAATTATCATTTACTTTTCAAGCCATCTTACAGCTTCGACTCCCCCCCCCCCCCCCCCCATTTTGGTTACATGCGATATCAAGTTCATGTGTTCATCCACAAGTTCATATCATCTTCGTATTAGAGCTTAGCTACATTTGAAGCTAGATTCTGCTACTAGGTTATGCTACTATTTTCTTTTAATAGTTTGTCACTGCTTTCGTATGATAGTGATTCTATTATTAGCTTTGAAGTTTAGTAGCGAGAGGTGTTTTGTACTCTATTTTTCCCTGTTTTCAATACACTAAAACCGAGTGTAGTTGACTATGTTTGTTGAGAAATTATCATTGTGAAGTAAACATCAATGTCGGATTCAAGTATATAAAGAACTTTGGGAAACCAAGAAAGTGGTACTTGACATAGCTAAAGGCAAGAAGGAAGCTTTTCACCTCAATTAGTAGGTGACCACTTGGATAGGCTTACTGACTTGATAGCTAGCCTAGTGACTGTTATCCAAGAAGACAAACAATGAGCTAGAAATAGCCCCACCAGAGAACGTGAGCAACAACAACGAGGCAATGGTCAGTTAAGCCGGGATAATGTCCCAACTCACCTACCCCGAGCTAAAGGAGTTAGTAGGAATGCTAAACAAAGGTTAACGCTTGACGAAGGTTAACGCTTGAAGAGATTGAGGAAGAGGCAAAAGGAGTTGACGAAGCAGAGGAGTACTACTAGCCTAATGAAACAAATGTACGAACCCCTAGAGTTGAAGGACTCAAGATGCGTATCCCAAGCTTTTCTGGAAGTAGTGATGCTAAAAAGTACCTAAATTGGGTAGATAAGATTGAAAAGCAGTTTGAATGCTACGAAATGCCTGATAATGCAAAGGTTAAACTTGCAATGTTGGAGTTCACTGGATATGCCACCTTATGATGGAAGAACTTGCAAGCTACTAGAAGAAGGGAAGGAGAACGAAAGATTAAGAGTTGGGATGATATGAAGAGAGTTATGCGGATAAGGTTTGTGCTAAGCTATTATCTGCAAGATGCCTTCAAGATACTACAAGAAATGAGATAAGGGGCATAGAATATGGACGTTTACGTTAAAGAATTCCAGATGCTAATGATCCGATGTGAAGTTGTAGAGCCAAAAGACCAAACCATGTCTTGATTCATTAGTGGATTAAAGATGAGATTGGAGACGTCTTAGAAACCCTGGACATTAGAACGCTCGATGATGCAATCCAAGCTGCCTAAAAGATAGAAAGGCGCCGAATAAGAAGATTCTGACCACTCGTCAACCGTACTGGCAATAGCCAACCTGTTCTATGCAAATCTGTATAAACAGAACTAAGCAAGGTTAGTGAGACCCAACCTGCCCAGACTACCTGAATAGAAGAGAAGGAACCCTTGAGGAAGTTTAAGAAAGGCCAGAGTTCAGGAAGGAAGACAAGTGAGATCAAATATTTCAAATGCCAAAGATTTGAACACATGGCCGCTTAATGTCTGAATAGGCAAACTATGGTGATCAAAGACAAGGCGCTGACCGTAGAGGTCGACAGTACAGATGAGGAAGTAGAGGAGCTGAAAGAGGACGGACAAGCCGAGCTGTCCGATGAGGAAGTCATCTACAGCAAGGAAGGCAACTTCATGCCAACCGCTCTAGTATTGAGGAGGAGAATGAGTGTCAATCCAGTACCTGAAGAGGAACAAAGAAAATCTCTTCCATATTGGGTGCAAGGTAAATGAATCATTATGCACGTTGATTGTAGACAATAGGAGCGCATTGATTGTAGACAATAGAAGCTGCACCAATACAGCCTCCGCATTTATGGTCCAATAGCTGAAATTGCCGACCATGCCCTACTAGAAACCTTACAATCTTCATTGGCTCAGTGATAAGGGAGCCCTACAAGTGAACAAGTAGGTGTATGTACCGATCTACATTGGTAAGCATCGAGATGAAGTGCTCTGTGATGTACTGCCCATGAGTGCGTCCCACATCCTACGTGGACCACCATGGATGTTTGATCGAACAGTCATGTATAACGACAAGAGGAACACATGTTCAGTGGAGTATGAAGGAAGAAGGATGAAATTGAGCCCCATGAATGCCAAACAAGTAAAAATCATACAGTTCTAGCTTAGCCAAACCCTGAAGAAGGAGGCTTTGGTACTGAACCGAGCCGAACTAAAAAGAAAAATGGAGATAGAGGGACCTACCTATCTGCTTGTCAAGAGGCTTCTGAAGATGAGACCTAGGGAGGAGGAGCTGCCGACTGAGGTAAAAATCCTACTGGAAGACTTTGTCGATCTATTTTCGGAGCAGCTACCAGAGGGTCTACACCCAATCCGAGGCGTCGAGCATGCAATGGACCTGCAACTAGGGGCTACACTGCTGAACAAGCCAGCCTATAGACTAAACCCTGAACAAGCTGCCAAGTTATAAAGGCAAGAAGATGACCTCATGGAGAAAGGGTATGTACGCGAGTCTTTGAGCCCCTGCATTGTACCGACCTTATTAGTACCGAAGAAAGATGAGTCTTAGAAGATATATGTAGATAGCCGAGCCATCAATCAAATCACCATCAAGTACAAGTATCACATACCCAAGCTTGATGACATGCTAGACGAAATAAAGCAAGAGTATTCTCTAAAATTGATCTCAAATCTAGATACCATCAGACTCGAATGCATGAAGGCGATGAGTAGAAGACTACCTTCAAGACTCGACATGGTTTGTATGAATGGCTTGTAATGCCATTTAACTTATCCAATGCACCGAGCATATTCATGCAACTTATGAATCACGTGCTGCAAAAATTATTAGGAAGGTTTGTCATGGTTTACTTTGACGACATCCTAATATATAGTCCTAACCTGGAGATATACCGATAGCATCTCCGACAAGTGCTTGCAAAACTCTGAGCTGAACAACTTAAGCCAATCTGAAAAAGTGCGATTTCTGCTGATCTGAGGTGATCTTGTTAAGATTTGTTGTGAGTGGAGGTAGCATCTGAGTTAATCAGGAGAAGGTAACAGCGATTATAGAATGGCTCGAGCCGACCTATTCTATAGATGTGAGAAGCTTCCACGGCCTGGCATCATTCTATTGTCAATTCATAAAGAATTTTAGTATGATTATGGCCCCACTCACCGAACTCTCTAAGAAGAATGTTGAATTCAAATGGGGTGAGAAAGAGAGGAGGAGTTTTGAAGACGTAAAGTAGAAGCTAACTACAACCCTTGTCTTAGCTCGGCTGAGCTTCAATAAGGTATTTGAGTTAGAGTGTAACGTATTTAGACTAGGCATAAGAGTTGTGCTAATGTAGGAAGGCCGACCTATTGCTTATTTCAACGAGAAATTTCAAGAAACCACACTTAACTACTCCGTCTACAACAAAGAGTTCTACTCCCTAATTCGAGCCCTAACGATGTGGCAAAACTACCTGCTGCCTAAGGAATTCGTGATTTATATCGATCATGAATCCTTGAGATATCTAAAATGCTAACCAAAGTTGTCTCAGAGACAAGCCAAATAGGTTAAGTTCATAGAGGGTTTTTCTTATGTCATAAAATACAAGAACAAAAAAAGCAATGTAATAGTTGACGCCCTATTGAGACGATATCCCTTCTTGACTGAACTACAGATGAGGCTACTTAAGTTTTCAACCATCAAGAATTTGTATGCCGAGGACTCATACTTTAGTCCTATCTACATCCGATGTAAGGAAGGATGGACGCTGGACAACTATCACAGGGAGGATGGATACTTATTCAGGAAGAGGAGGCTATGTATCTCGACCTATTCCACGCAAGAACTGCTAGTGCGCGAGGTGCATAGAGGAGGATTGGCAAGACACTTTAGCCAACGTCGAACTTATGAGATATTATCCTCCAGATTCTTTTAGCTAAGGATAAAGAGAAATGTTCGATCCATGCTGGAAAAATGTATAACCTACTAAAAAGCAAAGAGTCAAGCTGAGTAAGGACACTACCAACCCTTGCCGATCCCAACCAAACCATGGTCCAAGCTGAGTATGGACTTCATATTAAGATTACTAAGGAGGGCCCGAGGAAAAGACTGCATCATGGTGTTTGTGGATTGATTTAGCAAAATGGCACATTTCTTGCCTTGTTCCAAAACTAACAATGCTTCAGCTATCTCTTTTCTTTTTTTGCAGGAGGTGATTAAGCTTTACGGTGTGCCCAAAACCATAGTTTCGGATCGAGACCCCAAGTTCATGAGCTACTTTTAGAGGACACCTTGGAGTCGACTAAGAACCAAGTTATTATACAGCACGTCTTACCATTCACAAACCAATGGGTAGACCAAAGTTGTCAATAGAACTGTAGGAACTTTGTTACAAGTCGCTATCAAACGAAACATGGTTAATTAGGATATGTGTCTGCTAATCATTGAATTCGCCTACAATTAGACCGCCTACAGTGTCACAAGCATGTCTCCATTTGAAGTCACCTATGGGTTCAACCTTGAACTGCCATTGGATAAAGCAACCCAACTAATGCTTGATGAAGATCGGCCAGCCATCGAGAGGGTTAAGGCCATCAAGGCCATGCACCAAAAGATTATAGAGCAACTAGGTCGAGCTCCTATTGAGCTTGAGAAATGAAGTCGATGATGGAAGAAGAGAGAATTTCGACCAAGCGATTTGGTCTGAATACACCTTAGCAAGGAACAATTCCCAAACTTAAGGAAGAGCAAGTTGTCTTTTAGAGCCGACGAACCTTTTAAAGTGCTTGAATAGATTAATCCTAACGCCTATAGGATCGAATTACTTGAAGGATACGAAGTCTCGAACTCTTTCAACATTGCCAACCTCTAACCTTATACTCCCAAAGACAAGCAAACTAAACCTAAACCAAATTTGATGCCAAATCTCAAACAACTCAGAGGGGATGATAGGGATCAAGGACCGATTACACGATCCCAAGCCCAAGGGCTATCTTAGATGGTCTGCTGAACTATCCAAGGTGAGTCAAGTGCTAAGGAGCAATGCTTGCCACAATCCGATCTACCGAGCTACTTCACTCTTCATGCCATCCAAGATGTTACCAAGGTGATCAACCAGCATGCCGAGCCAAACCCTCTACTAAACTATAGTCCAAGCGCCAAATCTGAATGTAGTAATCTCCATCGTAAGGAGGCCAAGCAGAATTGTCAGGAGCTAACCATCCAAGGTCAACCCTAATGTGAGATGTCCCTAAACCAACCACTGTCCAGCCCCTTCTAACAGCAAACAAGCCTAAATCGAGGTCCACCCCTACCCAAACCACAATACTATCATAATCACAGTAAAAACGTATACGCACACTGTCCTTTACTAACATCCGTACTGCCCTTTCTAAAAAAGGATGTCCATGTTCCTTCTTTTACACAATTTCATATTTTTCTTGTAAATTATTCTTTTTGTTTTTAGCAAATAAGGAGCATTCTTTTGTAATTTATGTAACTTAGGATTTGCCCTAACAGAATGATATAAATATCGTCATATTGTAAAAGTTAAGTAGACTAAAATACAAAGAATATACTTAACTTTTTCACTCTTGAGCTAAGTGTCCCTCTTACTCTTCAGCTACTCTTATCTAATCCATTCGAGCATGGACTAGTGAGAGTGATCTCCAGTCATACTTATGCGTCATATCAAGTGCGACTTAAACTCATGTAAAGCATTAGTGTGTCATATCCTTCGTCAGTGCATAGGAACCCCCCTATTCAACCTTCGACTATCATTTACTTTTCAAGCCATCTTGTAGCTTGGACCCATCCCTTTGGTTACACATGATATCGAGTTTGTGTGTTCATCCATGAGTCTGTATCACCTTATCTAATGAAGTCCACAACACCTAGGGCACTTGACAACTAAAGTTACTAATGCTAGAAGGACTGGGGCCGGGGTCCTAATGTAAACAAGAGGGAGCACCCTACTCATCACTTTGGTCATCACTTACAACTTCATCCCATTACCTTGTACTATATTTCTAGGGGTGTCCCTTTTTCCTGTCATGGAACTAGATTGACCTACTAAGGTATCAATCTTCTTTAAGTTCTTCTCTATGTGCTTCACTTTCATGACATTTTCTACATAAGTCTCTAGTTAAAACGCATCCACCACACTTTGCAACTCTAACTTTAAACCACTTAGAAACCTACAGGCTCTGGCCTCTTCATCTGCCCTCATCGCTGGTAGCAGGAACCTAAACAAATGACTTATCTCAACCTCATACTCTACAATCCTGCGACCCTGCTAACAGCTAAAGTAAGCATCCTACAACTGATCCCTCACAATAATAGGGAATAACATAGCATAGAACAAATTTTTAAATTCTTGCTAACCTATCAACCCCTCTATCGTCCTAAGCCCACCAGCCCACCATGCTGCAATAGCCCCTTTCAACTTAAAGGAATTATAATCCTCTTTCCTCTCATCAAGTACATGAAAAGAAGTAAAATCATTCTTCTAGTCCTCTATCCATTTATCAATTGCTAGATAATCCTCCCCTCTTATATTGAAATCATTAACTTGCTGAGCGAACTTGTCTAAAACAATAACCTTTTCTCTTAGTAGAATCTATTGGGCTAACACTCTAATCAAGTAATTCATCATCTCTAGCAACATAGTAGTAATGTCAGGAGTCTGGCCTTATGGTAGGAATCGGGCTACTGAACCCTTAACTCGCAACTAAGCCCGAAGCCTCAAAGTTCTGACACGATGAGTTCTCCTACTCCAGCTGACTCTTACCAAAGCCAAACTAATCATGGCTGTCAATTAATTCCTAATGCTAAGCCGAGTGATTTCATGTCTCTCAAAAGTTATTTGCCAAATAGACAATTGCTCTACCAATAGACTAGCCCTCTCTCTCACTCCTACCCAGCATATCCGAGCTGACCCCCATAGCTCGGCAACATTAATGCCAAGAGACTAAGAGATCCTGCGCGAACTTAGCCACTCTTTCTTAGCTGAGTCCTCTACTGTCCAACACCCCTATTCAACACCCTTACTCGGCCACCCATCCTACCATACTAATTTGTCTACATCTTCTAAGGGCATCACCAATACACTACTACTATGTGTTCGAGCTCACTTGGAGAATTTGTTACACTTAATCATTGTTTTTCTTTGAATATTCGTTTTTACGCTTTATATCCCTTATACATTACTTCTTTAAGATAATACCCTTTTTGTCTTTTCTATTTTTAGGCAAGTTACCCTAATTTCTCCAATATAAATACCCACTGTACATGTAGCCACATCATTTGAATATTTTCAATATACTGAACATTTCCTTTTGAGAACATTACTCTCGTCAACTTGTTTGCTGTTTCTTTGCTCTTGTCATAACCTTTAAGTAAGACTAGGTAACGGGTAACCTCATCAAACTAACTCGTACATAATATCAAGCTATGCCGTAAGTCTTCAAAAGTTCCACTGGTGCATCATATCTTTTGGAGCTGTTCGTGGGTTTGCTTACTTTCTTTCTTTTTCTTATTATTTCACATGCTTCCCATCATTTGTTTCAAGCTTTTGGTAAGCTTGGACCCATCCCCGTGACCAGCCTTGTCTACCCTTATCTTCAATCCATATCATCTTGGTATCACAACAAATGTTTCATTTTGGGTAAGTTATATTTAGATTTGTGAAGTGGTGCCTGTTATCTTAGAGTGTCGAAGTTATGGAGAGGATTATTGAGGTATTCTAAGCCAACAAAAGGGTGTAGTAACTTTTTCTTAAGTACTCTATTTTACCTTATTTTAAGAGTTTGAAAACATGGTAAGTTTCTATGTTAATTTAGCTGCTATATTTGTAGGTTACTAAGTGCTTAATTTGAAGAGAGAGTATGTTGTGTGATTTAGTGGAATTGTGTTAGTTTTAACACCAATTTAAAGGGTTTTAAATTCAAATTTGTCAAAGAAAATGACTGATCCAAGTGTTAATGCTGGTCTTAGTGATGATAATAGTGGTATTGTCCACCATAGCCGACAATCCTAAGGCACCCCCAAGAGTACAGATGAGAGACTTCATAAGGTAGCCAACCTCTTAGTTGATTTAACTAAAGCAGTTCATGCATTAGCCTATTAACCTGCTAAGGCCATACAAAACACCCCCACAAGTTGCTTGACCTATGAAAGGACAAAACCCAAGTCAACAAACTCGTAGTGGAGGAGTAAGAGGGCAAACCCAACAAAGGATTGATTTAGGAGAGTTGGATGACATTGAAGAAGAAGAGTACGAAGAAGAAGGGCGAGTTCGAGCACCCTAAGCTACTGACCAAGTGAAACTCCAGATTTTGAGTTTCAACGGTTTAGGGGACACAGATGATTATTTGGATTAGGAGGAGAAAGTTGAGTAAGTTTTTAAGTACTACCAATATAAAGAGTACGAGAAAGTAAGAACTGTTGCTGTCAAGTTCTCGAGATATACCACAATGTGGTGGAAGAACTTTCAAGTCATGAGAAGACAAGAAAGATATAAAGAAATCAATACTTAGCCTAAGATGAAGAGGATACTTAGGAACAGGTTTGTGTTGGAGACATATTTATAAGATACTTTTTCTCAGCTTTAAAAGTTAAGGTAAGGAGGCTGAACTATTGACAAGTATATTCAAGAATTCCAAATGTTTATGATCCACTGTGAAGTAAAGGAACCGTCAATGCAAACAATTTCTAAGTTCCTTACTGGGTTAAGGAGTGATATCTGAGACTTCGTGGAACTCCAATAATTTGCTACAACAGATGAGGCTATGTAGATAGCTCGATAAGTAGAAAGGTAGAGAAGAAACAGAATGTCAACCTAACCCCTGACCAGCCAACCTAGTCAACCGAGCAAACTTAGTCAAGGAAGTTACTGAGCTCAGCTAAGCATCGAGTTGACCAAAAAGGTTAATGTCCAAACGGAACAAAAGGGCCGACCTGACAATGACATGCTGACCCAAACATATGAGATGGGACAAGAATCTAGAAGAAAAACGAGCTAAATCAAATGCTTCAAGTGTCAAGGATTTAGACATATGGATACTCGGTGTCCAAACCAAAGGACCATGATTGTCAAACAAGAAGCCCTAGAAGTTAAAGTTAATAGCACGGATGAGGAACCTGAGGAGAAAGAAGTAAGAGATGAGGCTAATGTAGATGCTAACTTAATAAAGGAGGATTTGTTTATAGAGAACCTAGATAACTTAATTTTAGTTGTTCAATGTACAATGAGTTTAGAACCCTCGCATAAGGAGGAGTGAAGAGAGAATTTATTTTATATCACTTGTAAAGTAAATGATCAGCTGCATGCACTTATTATGGATGGTGGGAGTTGCACCAATGTAGCATCTGCCGATCTGATCAAGAAGTTAAAGTTGCCAACTATAGCACATCCAAAGCTGTATAAGTTACATTGGCTAAACGAAAAAGGAGCAGTACATGTCATTCAGCAAGTGCTACTACCAATTTCTATTGGAAACTATTCCGACGAGATCCTTTATGACGTACTGCCCATGTACACATCTCATGTGCTATAAGGCCAACCGTGGCTCTTTGACCAAAGGGTTATGCATGATGGATTTCAAAACACTTATGTTTTCAAGAAAGACGGCAGGAAGGTTACTTTGAACCTAATAACGTCAAGTCAAGTTAGTAAGTTACAGGTTAAGCTTACTCAAAGATCCAAGAAGATATTAATACTGAGTAGGGCCAAACTCCGAGAGGCTACTAAGGCCGACGCACCAACTTTTTTGTTAGCCAAGAGATTATTGGAGTTAAAGGAATGGGGTGAACTACTGTTGAAAGTCAGGGAGCTGTTGGATGAGTATACCAACCTGTTTCTAGAATAATTGTCGGAAGGTATGCCACCGTTTAGAAGCATTGAGCACTGTATTAACTTGATTCTAGGCATTACCTTACCGGTAAATTGGCTTATCTAATGAATCACGAATAAGCCATTAAACTCTAACAACAAATCAATGAACTATTAGAGAAAGGATATGTAAGGGAGAGTTTAAGTCCTTATGTTGTTCCAACACTCTTAGTACTGAAAAAGGATGGTACCTAGCAAATATGTGTTGATTGCCAAACCGTGAACAAGATCACAATGAAGTACTGGTATACTATCCTTAGGTTAGATGATATGTTAAATGAACTTAGTGGAGCTAAGGTCTTCAGTAAGATTGATCTAAAGTATAGCTACCATCAGATTTGGATGAGGCCAAGAGATAAGTGGAAGACCACTTTCAAAATTCGACATGGACTCTATGAGTGGATGGTAATGCCTTATGACTTGTTGAATGCTTTGAGCACTTTCATGTGTTTGATGAACCACATGCAGAGAGATCTGATAGGGAAGTGTATCATGGTGTACTTTGATGACATCCTAGTATACAACATCGACATATGGAGTCATTATAAGCATCTCCATACCGTATTAGATGTGCTCCGTGACAAGAGATTATCCGACAACTTAAAGAAGTGTTGTTTCTGCCAAGAGGAAATGGTATTTCTAAGCTATATAGTAGGTGGAGGAGGCTTGCGAGTGGATGATGAGAAGATCCGAGCAATTGTCGAGTAGCTGACTTCGACCACTTGTGCCGAGTTGAGAAGTTTCCATAGACCGGCATCCTTTTATAGAAGGTTTATCAAGAATCCAAATACCATAGCCACACCTCTTACAAAACTGATGAAAAAGAACATTGAATTTAAATGGGGAGAAAAATAGGAAAGAAGTTTCGTCGAAATGAAGGAAAGATTAACTTCCACACCAGTACTAGCTTTACTTGACTTTAAGAAGATATTTAAGTTGGAATGTAATGCATCAGGAATTGGTATAGGCATTGTCTTAATGCAAGAAGGCCAACTAATTGCCTACTACAGTGAGAAACTCAAAGGACCTCAACTAAACTACTATGTATACAATAAAGAACTCTTGGATCTTATCCAAGCACTCCAAGTGTGGCAGCATTACCTATAACCAAGAGAGTTTGTCATCTATACTAATCATGAGTGTCTAAGATACCTCCAAAGTTAGACCAAATTGTCGAAGCGATAAGTAAGGTGGATTGAATTCTTTGAGGGATTCAATTTTATGATTAAGTATAAACAAGGGAAGAGCAACATGGTTGCAAATGCTCTTTCAAGAAAACATGCGCTCTTGATCAAATTGCAAGCTAGGTTGTTTGAGCTTACAAGTATAAAAGAACAATACTCGTAGGAGCTACATTTTGGACCCATACTTAGGCGATGTACAGATGGAAGAATGGTGGATGAATATCATGTGGAAGATAGTTACTTGTTCCAAAGTGGAAAGTTGTGCATGGAAACCTGTTTACTAAGGGAGTTACTTATCAAAGAAGCCTACAGTGGAGGACTATCCAAATATTTTAAGGAAAGAAGAACATATGAGCTGTTGAGTATGATTCTTTTGGCAAAGAATGAGATGAGATGTGACGTGCATCGAATTATTGAGGCTTATGCCGTATGCAAGAAGGCCAAATGCTAAGCCAAGTAAGGGAAAACAATGCTTTTGCCTATCTTGACCAGACCTTAGACTGAGTTGAGTATGGACTTTGTCCTTAGATTACCAAGAAGAGTCCAAGGCAAACATTCCATAATGGTCATCATAGATAGATTAAGTAAGATGGTATACTTTGTACCCTGCATAACGATTAACGATGCTTCAGCTATTGCTTCTCTCTTTTTGCAAAAGATCATTCGATTATATAACTACTAAGAAATGTAATCTCAAACAAAGATCCAAAGTTTCTAAGCTATTTCTAGAGAACTCTATGGTGTCAAATGGGGACTAAACTGCTATACAACACTTCTTGTAACCATTAAACCGATGGCCAAGTAGAGGTAGTTGATCATACTTTAGGATCATTGCTCTAAGCTACAGTGGGTAAAAACTTGGCTAATTAGGATGTCTATTTGCCCGTGGTAGAATTTTCTTACAAACATATAGTACATGACACCACTAAGCAAACCCCCTTCAAAGTTATCTATGGTTTTAATCCTAAGTTACCCCTTAATCACACCCTTGTAACTATATCTAAGCAAGAAGACCCTGACGTACAAGCCCAAGCATAGTCCCTATAGCATATCTACGATAAGGTTACTCAACAAATTGACCAAGCTACTAAGAAAATGCGAGAAAAAGCCAAGGGGAGGAAATCGGTACAGTTTCAGCTTGGAGACCTAATGTGGTTACACTTGAGTAAGGAAAGGTTCCCAAACAGGAGAAACAACAAGCTATCCGCCCAAATTGAAGGCCCCTTCAAAATCCTTAAGAAGATCAACAATAATGCCTATAGGTTGAAGCTACTCGACAATTATGGGGTTTCAATTCCTATCACCTGAAGGAATACCGAACAAGGACTAACCAAATTTGATCCCAAATCTAAATCAACCAGGAGGGAATAATAGGAACCAAGCTATTAGTCCCCTAACTCACAACTGAGCCAAAGGCCTTGAAGGTCTGATACGGCGAGTTCTCCTACTCTAGCCAACTCCTACCTAGGCCGAACTGATTATGGCTATCGATCAATTCATAATGCCAAGCCGAGTGATTTCATGTCTCTTAGAAGCTATTTGCCAAAAGGACGATTACTATGCCGATAAATTGGCCCTCTCTCTCATTCCTACCCAACATATTCGAGCCAACCTATAGCTCAACAACATTAACACCAAGAGGCCAAAAGATCCTGTGTAAACCCTTAGCCACTCCTTCTCGACCAAGTCTACCACTACCCAACACCCCTACTCAGCCACCCATCCTATCTGTACTAATTTGTCTATATCTTCTAAGGGTATCGCCAATACACTACTACCATGGGTCCATGCTCACTTGGAGAATCTGTTACACTTAATCATTACTTTTCCGTGAATATTCATTTTTACCTTTTGTATTCCTTGTACATTACTTCTTTAGGACAATACTCATTTTGTATTTTCCATTTTTAGGCAAGTTGTCCTAATTTCTCGAGTGTAAATACCCACTGTACATGTAGCCACATAATCTAAATATTATCAATATACCAAACATTTTCTTTTATGAACATTGCTCCCATCAGCTTGTTTGCCCTTTCTTCATTCTTATCCTAACCCTTAAGTAAAGACTAGGTAGCAAGTAACTTCATCAGACCAACTCATGCATCATATCAAGTTTTACCATAAGTCTTTGAAAGTTCCACTAGTACGTCATATCTTTTGGAGCTGTTCGTGGGTTTGCTTACTTTTTCTCTTTTTCCTATTATTCCACATACTTCTCATCACTCATTTCAAGTTTTCAATAAGCTTGGATCCATCCCTGTGATCGGCCTTGTTTGCCCTTGGTTCCAATCCGCGTCACCTTATCTGGTTTGATTCCCCTAAGCTCTACTGCCTCCCTAAGAACCTTAACCAATCTACACCCTAGTACCCCTCAAGCGAGGTGGTTTAGCAGGAAAAGTATCTCATCGAGTGTCTTATCCCCTAATAGAAGAAGAATTAGGACCAGGTAATCACCTAGGTGCCATACTATATGTAAGAGGGAGAAAACAATAGACAAACATAAGGAAGTTAGCTAAAAGAGTAGGATGAGAAGAGAAAGATTGATTACTTAGCAGTTTAGTAAAAGAATAATTAAAGCAAACATATATACAACAACATAAATAATCCAGTGTTTCAATAATAGCAACAATCCAAGCCTTACATACATAAGGTTGCCAATTCTCACTTCAAAGATCACTTCTAAATTCACTCTATACTTCTACATCTCATGAATCTACCAAATTCATTTCTTAGGATCTCTATGATCAATTGCCTATAATTCATAGATCAACTTGCCTAAGTCTCTATGACTAATGTTCAAGTTCTCTACTCAATATTTCATCTTAAGTCCCTCTATGACCCCCAAGTATTAGCTTTGATATTACCTAAGCTATAATGCCTAGGACCCTAATAAGCATCAGGACCCTAATAAGCATCACAACCCACCACATATTCTTACTAATCAAGAATATACTAAGGCTTCTAAGTCCACAAATATAATTGTATAACTTTAACATTAACCACATACACTTGAAAGATTCTCAAAAGGAGTGGAAAGCATCATCTACTCAAACCATCATATACCTGAAATCAAGTCAACATAATATCCTAAAGAGTTTACAAGCTCTTAACCATAGGTAACATGAAAAGTAAATCAAGGAATCTATAATATCCACAAGGTAACTCATGTCTACAAAACTAAGAAAGGAGTCTATCTCCTCAAAACTCAACAAAGCTCCCCCAAGCATAGCATAACTCTTAACAGTGCATAAATCATCTCATCCTTAATCATTATAAAAATATAAATACTCGACACCCTCTTCCTCTTAAATGTTATCCACAAAAGGCTCTTTATAAATAAGAAAATCATTAGCCAATGTGCCTGAGAAAGATACAAAGCAGGATAAGTCTCAATGTACGATACACAAGCACATGCAGATGCCAAACCATTTATATTCGTGCGCACAAATAATGCAAGTACAAAGAAACAACCATGGTTTATTTATCTTGCATTTAGTCCTAAAAAAAACAAAGGAGTGCTCAATGACCCTACCATACCAAAATCTTATACAGATAAATATATATATAGATATATAGAAGCCTTTTATTAAGTCCTTTACGTGCAAGGTTTAGTCTCCTTGAATCCTAGAGTTACCCACTTGCACTTATAGTTATGGATCTCATCTATTGCATAAATAAGTCTTTAGCAAATTCAATTTATTAATTTGATTAAGGTCATATATCTTAAGTAAACATTAAAAGCAGGATATTTTACCAATCAAACAATTTTTTAAATATCAAATCGGTTCCCTCCCCCTTCTGATTTGAGATATTCATTGCTTGTCGTATATATACTATTTATCCATATTAATATCAGTAGTATTAGGAATGAAAATAAAGCTTCCTACATCTAGGCGTTTCCCAAGTTCTTATATTTTCCGTTTAAATTCTTATAAGAACATTCCAGTGGTAGAGGAACTACCATTTCTATGCGTGAAGCATTTTCTTCTTTTTATTCCAAAAATACAGATTTATTTGAACAAGAAGGACGATCATAAGGGTCCAATATTTTAATATTTATTCCAACCCCACTCTCCAATTTTCTCAATATGATTACATATTGGTTCTTTTTTTCGTTTTTTCTTTTAAATAATTCTCTAGTAAAAGTAATTGTCTATAAAATGAATACATAAGAGCATTTTTAGAATTCCTTGCTATGCTATCTTAACAACAATTTTTATCCTTCATAAGATATTTTCATCAACTAGAAAAAATATTTTTCTATCCTAATGTCATTTTATTGTTATCTTTTCATTTTTTCAAAGTTAATATATATATATATATATATATATATATATATTGAGCCGAATCACAGTTAATAGTTTAAATGAGTTATTATAATAACTATATTTAGTGAAATATGAACCCAGTGTTGCATAGTATATGCTAAAAGAAAAATTGAAAGAAAAAAAAAATAACCTTACTAGTTGGTGGATAAATTTAACTCCACTGAATTTATTTCAAAATATACATCAAGTGTATACCGTAGACTAGTAGGGATTATAAGTAAGCAAGTACAATATAAGTAAGATATAAGGTCTACCCGTATCCTATCCCGTAAATACAAGTTCCCAAGTTCTTATACTCAAAACTTATTATGTGCCACTTAAGAATCACCCTATATCCATACCTTATAGATTTTATAGGATACTCTATTGAACTTATAATTTTTTATTTATTTTCCTTCAAAACTTTGTATTAGATACATAATCGATATTAAAATTACAACTATTATATGCATCAATAATAATTTGTATAAATTGTAACATGTTTTGAGCTGAGACAATATAAAACTTTGGTAAGCAAAATAGAGAATATTTTTGCAGTTAGAAATATCGAAACCCCTTATTGGGCATACTTAAATTTCTTTCATCCTTTTTCTTTAAATCATTAAAATAAAATTTTTATTAACTCATAAGATTATTATACAAAGAATGTGAAAACCATGTGCAAGTAATTTCAATGTAATATATTAAATGATAAGAACTTAGATAATTTTAAGACTTCACTAGTATAGAGTTAGCAAAAAAGGAATAAGGATGTAAAAAAATAAGATAATAGAGAAGAGAGTTTTTTTTCCAAAAACGAAGAAGAAGAGAGATGGATTAGATAGTAAACATAAGTTACGTACAATCTTATGGTATTATTATGAGTTTGGCTCTCTCTTTTTTTTTTTCTTTCAAACTAAAATAGAAAAAGTAATAGTATTAATTTTTCATTTATTAATATTATTTAATTACTGTCATAAAGTAGGTTTAACATACCATAAAAGCTCTACCCTATATATATTAGAGTATAAGTTCTAAGATAGGGTAAAGTATACTAACTTCATATCCGTATCCTATCTTATGAGAACAAGTTCCAAGAAACAATTACCCGAAACCTACCTTATTACTCTCATTATATACCTTGAGCCTATTAAGTGAAGCAGGGTTCGAATGGATATCTTATATAATACGGTTATCCACTCACCCTTAGTAAAGATTACGAGTTTATGTTGGCACTAATTTATCATCTTTCCGCATCTATCCATCCAAACAAAATTATACTCTTTATTCTAAATTTAATAAATAATGGTATAAGATGCATAATAAAATATACAAAAATAAATAAATAAAAAGTACTACAACTAGCTCAAATAAAATCTTTTTGAGTCAAAATAAGTATTACCCTTATAAAATTATCATATAGTGTGTTGAAAAGTCCATAACAAAGGAGTGCTCATGACCCTCATATTTAAATTTTTCAAAAATTTGATCATTTATTTGAATTATTTTATAAAACGTCAATCTTTTATTTAAATTTTTTAAAACATCAATTTCCTAAGTGAAATTATTCTAAAGAGTTGGATTATATAAAAGCCTTCATAGCCGGTATGTATTACATCCTGGAGGGTTGGGATTGGAAAATAAAATATGACCCTATATAGGGTAGTGTGCAGTCAACAGCAACATTAGTATATAAATACATAATAAATATATAAACTATTAGACTACCATTTACTAGCCATAGGAAAGTTAAAGGAAAGCATGTCGGTCAAAAAAAAAATAAAATAAGTCAAAGGAAAGCACTTTCTAAAGGTAAAAGGAGAAAAAAAAAAAAAAAGGAAGAAAGAAAATAGTGCTCTAACTTCGCCAATCAAGTCACCAATGCAAACGTGAGAAGGCGAGAGAGCTAAGTTTGACTATAAGTACGTTTAGCATTCCTGCTAGATTTAACACCTCCACAAATATATCCTAAATAAAAAGTCGACGGAGTTGCCGGTAATCAGATAGCAATCATGATGAACTGCACAAAAGGAATCATCGACGACTCAAATTTCAGCAAGCCGATGCCAATAATCGGACTTTATATTGCTGGAGCAACATGGCTTTGTATTATAGCAATGATCGTACATCTGGTGAAGGGCTTGAGGAGCAAGCAGTCCTGGAGCCCATCCAGCTACTTCTCAATTGATGCTGCATCGCTCACTGTCATCGGAATAGCGATTAAGCTCTCTGTCGATCTAAATTCACCGATGCCTTCACAGATCGATCAGCTTGCTAAATTAGCTACGTCTGCATTTATGTGTACTGCGCTCGCTAATATCATCCCTTCTCTAGGAAACTTGGAGAAAGGTGAGCTCCTAGCTAACACAATAGCTGTTGCTATTCTTACTATCACTTCAATCGTAAATCTCTGCATTCAGCTTAAAACAGGAGTCATTCACGCATTCAAAAATGCACATATCTTCATGATAGTTATGATGTCTTTGCTTCTGTGCCATTGCCTATCTGTAGCAACATCTCTTCCGATCACAAAAAATTATTTACTGCTTAGGTATGAGAAACTGCACCAGCGAGCACTGCAAGAATCATTCGGTGTCAACAATGAACACACGAAAAAGAGCACGAAAATGGAAGAATATCTGACCAAACTTTCAATGTTGGCTCAGTCCAGTTGCCCCCAGTTTGTGATGAGTAGGTCACCATCACTACGCTTGATTATTGCTTTCCATAGTATAATGCCTGCATCAACATTACTTTTTGTCCTATCAGCATCCATAACTCATCTAGATGACAAACTGGTTGGTCTAAATACATGTAGTGGTGAGTCTGATTACGCGTGGTCAGTTGTAGTGATTCTTGTCTCTCAAGCTATTGCAGTAGTCATGGGTTGGTTCAACCCACTTAGTAGAATGATTTATTATAAGAAGGCTAGAAAAGTGGGTCGTACCACCAGCAGACTGAGGAATGAAGAATCACTCCAAGTGGAAAAGTTTTGGAGGCAGCATATGAATCAGTCAGCAGAGGACCCGGTCTTTTTGCATATTGAGGATAGACAACAATCGCGTCTTGTTTATAGAATGAAAGCTTATTTATCTCAGTTAATTTACTTTTTTCAACTCAATACTACAAGATTCACATGGATTGCGATGAAAGGGCGGACCAGTTCAAATAGTTCCAACCAAAAGTTGAATGACCTTAGACGTTACTTTGTGCATGGCCAGCACGAGGAACGATTCTTAGTCATCATGAATTTGGTGGAATCCTGCTCAAGTGTCACCGATAAGTGTATTAATGCAGAAAAGAGGGGACCGAAACATCTCATAGAATTTTTAGAGAAGAATCTTTCCCATGATTTTGGAGGAGTCTTAAGCTTTGAGAGTGATCAAGTTGATCCGTTGAATAGCTCTGACGGGCATCCCCCAAATTGTTGGGCACTTCCACTCCTGACATTGACTTGTATTGCCACAGCTCTTCCTAACGTTGATCCAACTTCTAAGGAGCGGTTGAGGAAGTGTGTAATTGAGGGCCTAGTGTATGTCAAGCTCGTGGAAGACAATCTGAATGCCGTACATGATTTGGCTAATATCCGGGCTGCTGCACATGTTGTGTGGTTTGGACTTGATAGTGGACATTGGTTCGGTAAACGTTTTGATAAGCTTGCTCGAAGTAGCGAAAGTCCAAAAGAAGTTCTCTCTAAACTTGCAGAATATGCGGAAAAGTGTTTTTCCAGGTTTTCGAGTACCAGATTCCCAAACATACTGATTGCGGCAATACGTAAATTGGTAAAAACCGATCGTAGGAAGACATCCCCGCCTACAAGATTAGGAATCTGTATGGCAGTGGCTGCACATTCCATGTATAAAATATGTCGGACCATATTGCAAGACTGCCATAATGAGAACAACCTCGACCCATCAAGCGATTATATATTCAAGAAATTGAGCAAAAGCATTGCTGATATTTTGGGAGCTTGTTTTACCAATTTAAGTCAATGTATTCTCTTGGAATGCAAGAGAAGCACCATAGTGAAAAGGAGGGAAACTACATTCCGCATGCTCAAAATTTTTGGAGAAACCAAAAGAATAATGGAAATCCTGGAAGAGGAAGGCAGAAAGATACCAGAACTCGCTGATGATAAAATGGCATTCATTGATGAGTGGCGTTCATATCTTGCTTCCCACTGGACAGACGAGCAGTCACAAACAGAGAACAATCAGCTTGATAACGTGTAGATGGCCGATGGAATGGAGGTTTTTGTTTCCTGAAGATTGTTTTACTTGCATCTTTTCACATGTTCCCCTCGTCTTTGATTTCCCTTTGGTTGTTTGCATTTTCACTGTGCGCCTATTTGGTTCGTTCTTTTGTTTACCGTGTACGGCGTCTGAAAAGGAAAAAAAAATAGGAAAATTAGTGCTTTTTCTAATTTAGCTTTGAAATTTAAAGTTGTTCTTTGTAATATCCAATAAAACAATCACAGACATCAAGCGATGACCGGATAGAGGAGTCATGGACGCAGATCGATGGCCCTGATGCCGTGTAGATGACGGATGGTGATTCTTTTTCCTGCTGATTGTTTTCACTTGTAACTTTCCACCCTTCTCACTTTTTTCTTTTACTTACTATTGCATGTTTGTATTTTCACTCGTAGCTTCCTTACTTATTTGATTTATTCTCACTAAATATGGACCGAAAACAAAGCCAATAATTTCAAAACGACCTCTTTTCTATATGAAATTTAAAATTCAAAATTGATAAATGATAGCTATTATATTTGATTGAAGATTTGCTTGTCCTATCTTATAACATAAGTTAGCCATTGCTAAATATTATATGCAAAGATAGTAGGGTATATTTATCTATAGGTAAATATAAAATTGATGAGAACCATTAGATGATACGATGGAGAAAGTAAATTTGATAAAAAAGTAATAGTTGACAACTATAAAAATAAGACCGAAAAGAAAATGTTAGTGGTGGTTTAACAATGTTAACATCCTCAAAAGAAGATATTGAAGTAAGAAAAAATTAGAATCTAAGTTTTATCGTATGAAGTAAAGAAAAAAGAAGGTGCAACATAAGGAACTGAAGATAATACTCCAAGAGAAAAATGCTAGAAGATCATGAAAGTGGTGTTATGGATTTCCATTAGACATAATACATATAAAGTGTGTGAATAATAATGGTACACCTAATTATTAAATTCAGGGTCAGACTTTTTGAAGCACAAATTAGGCCTTTTTTCTTTTTCGGATAATCCACACATTAGGCCTTTATCTATGGGCTCTCGGAATAAGGTGGGTTTGTCGGACTCGCACATGTCAAGGCACGTGAGCTAATGGCGCCGACTAGTGGGCTTAATTCAGAGTTATAGAAGAATCATGCAAAGTCCATATGAGCAAAATAACTGTGAAATATTACATGCATGATAACTATACTACTAATATATTTATACAATGCTTTGCAATTATTAAAGAAAGTGGAAATGGAGGAAAGCCCGCAGAAAGAATCCTCATTTAGTTATAAAGAGTAGAAACATTTCCTTTTCACAAGTTTCGTTAGTGTAAGAAAATGAAATTAAGAGAAACAAAATAATAGGTCTAAATTACCTTCTATAAATCTCCTCATTTTTTTTTTTTTATTTCTTTCTCATCATAAGGTTATTTTTATAATTTTCTCAACTTTCTACTCATTTCCTTTTATTTCTCTCCAAATTTAGAAAGAAAGAAAAGTAGCTCCAAGGAAGAAATTATTCCACCTACTTCCATGCATTTTATCTCATTTTCATTCTAACCAAACACATAAGTTCTTTTAATTTACACTGATTTCTTTAGTTTTGTCTTGATTTCTATCCATCTAAACAAAATATTACATTATTATAGTTTAAAGGTCATGTTCCCTATCACAAGTATGTAACCTACAAGCAAATAGTTATGGGAAGACTTTATTATGTCATTTTATGTATAATGTTGTAGCCAACATTATAAGAGACAAGAAAAGGAAAGGAACAATGAAAAATAAGAAAATTATTGTTATCCTCCCAAATATATGATTTAGTCATAAAGTTTAAATTAAAATAGAAAGCTTCCTAGCCAAAACCCTAAATCCAATAGCTTAACAACACGAAGCACCACTCTCTACTCTTCCCTTAATTAGTTTTGTCCTTAAAATTATCACACTCTAGGACTTGCGAGTTAGAAAACCATTATGTTTCTGCTTTACTACTCAAATCCTCAAATCACATCACAATCGTCAACTTTATCAAAAGTCACAACCTTAATAAGCACATTTTCTCACACAAATAATCATACTATTAAGCTTATTCACACTACCTTACCATATCATCTCTTACATTTATTTAAACATACTCTTGGAACAACTATTCTTTGACATATCCAATTCATCACAACGCAACAACAAATATCTACTTATTATTAACTTAATTCACTTACAAAAGTAGTCTCATCATTAATGACCTCATTCTATTACATTGCATAAATCCTAACTTGTGTTTAAGGCCTTTATCCTTCATACCTAGGGTTATTGACTTATTGTTATTATTGTCTTAGCCTTGTCTCACCTTTAAACTAAAGCCCAATCTGCCTATACCATAGCTTTGCAATTTGTCAGATCATTGCCTAATTGACTATAAAGATAACATCATACATTTTAAGGTATTGGTACTACTTTACTTAATGCCCATGTTCACCCTATTGGTAATATCTTCCCCATAATTATACAATCATGAAACTTGTTCCAACATGTAGTGGAACACCGACCTCCCGAACTAAAGCACCAACCTTTGGATCGCTAACTCGAGATGGGCCCCAAGGCCTCCATAGGCTAGCCAGAAGAATCCTATCCTTATATGCAGCTAAAGACAAGTCTTAATACTAGGTCAAGCTCTTACTACATTCCTTCCTCACAACCTAAGGTCTACATTCTAGTCCAAGCTACCAAGGTTCATATCCCTACCCTTGCTCCATTCTCTTGAGCTTCCTTAAGAAGACTCATCCAACCTCAGAAGCAGCTCAATTAGCATAACCAATAGCCTAGATCCTGTAATAGCACATTAAAGCTACTGACCTACCTCGAAGCCTGTCTAAGTTTGACCTTGACTCTAGAAACAAACCCCAACTTAGCTCCTGCCTACCCTTAGTTTGGCTGACCTATCCATCAACCTCTAAACATACCTCAACTTAAGTAGGCTTGATCTTCAACTCCATCCATACAAATACTATGCTAAAACACAACACCTATAATTCCTTGCCATGTATTTCACTTTTCTAGCATATATACCATTATTCCTCATGTATATTTGTCCTTTGTACCCTTTTAAGTTTGTTTTAGGATGTGACATTTGTAATTACCCTTCTAGTAATATCCCTTTTCATTTGTTGCCTAAAGAGCCTTACTATAAATAGCCTCCTATCTTATTAGCCAAAACATCTCGTCTTTAGTGAATATACAAAGTTTTTCCTTACTTTTGAGTATGCTCTAAGTCCCTTCTACACTCTTATCTAGCCCAACTAGTAGTTACAACTAGTAACAAGTGGAATTTGTTTCATTACCCACATTTCGTATCAAATTATGAGCTAAGTTATGTTAGATTTCTCTAGTGAGTCATATTCGCGAGAAATTGCTTAAAGTACTACCATTATCTTCACTTGCCATTTTGTTTTCTTCATTAGCATAATGGATCTACTAAGTCCTAGTAAGCTCTAGTGATATTTAGCTTATAGGCACACCAACATGTGATCGTGATGGATTGCCAACCTCTGACCCTCTTACTCACACATGCCTCTAAGGCCTTTAGTCTCTCACTAGAAGAATTCTCTCTCGTTAACCTGCCAAGGATGAGATACAATATATAGGAGAACATTAGGCGAACTCCTTGAGCACCTAACTCAAGCACACTCTGCTCTGTTCCGATCCTTATACCATCGCTGACTACTCATGTACCAAGGCCGACCAAACAAGTGCTAAGGCCGAGTTCAATACATACAGCCCTACCCCAACTTATTGGAATTGAATCAGCTAAGGCCGATCTATTGAGGCTGAGAACTCTACTTGCCGAGTGTTTCTCTTTCGACATACAAATCAATTACGTTCATCATTCGTCTCGATAATTCTAACTACCATTTACCTGTAGTAGCTACAATTCTAGCCCAACTCAAATTCTCTATACAAACCATCGATAGGCTACCACATATCCATTAAAATTTTGACATTGTATTATTTACCTTTTTGTCATTTATCCTATTTACCCTTTTCATACATACTAAGAATCTCTTTCTTCTTCATTTTTTGTATAATTTTCCTCTATTGTAATGTTGTCTAAGAGACTTACTATAAATAGTCCCTTTTTAGTGTAGCCAAAATATCTTACATCCCTTTTAACTATTGAATATACTTATTCTTATAAGATATTCTTTCCCAAGTACAATCTCTTTATACTCTTATCTAATCTTACCAAGTAGCTCAAGATTAGTGATGAGTTGACCTTAACATTAGCTTGTACATCATATCAAGCGAAGTTTTGAGTCGTGTTATGTTCGTTGGTGTATCACTTCCTCCGAGAAGGTTCATGGAAGCTATTATCTATTGTTCCCTCTATTTTAGTTTTCTTCAATATTTTAAAGCACCCATTTGGTTACCACTCCCTATGGAAAGTCTTAGTAATTACTAAGCTCCTAGGCACATCATATAATCCTGGTATCAGAGCTTAAGGTTGTAACTGAAAGCTATGTTAAGATAATTATCGCCAATGTGTTTGTTCTACCGTACTCCGTTTTCTACTTACAAAACAGAGCAAGACTTATTTCACTGTTTGAGCCATATTTCCTAAGCTTATGGAGGGTTCCCATGTGAGTAAGGTATTTACCGAAGCTTTGTAGTGAGAATGTTGAATCCTAATATTCAAGGAGAGATTAATGATGCTGAGAGTAATACTCATAGTCATGGTTGTATTACCCAACAAACCCCACGAACTATTGATGAGTAAATATAAGACCTTGTTACTATCATGGTCCATCTAGCTGTTTCCATACAAATGGTTATAGAGATGAGGCCACAAGAAAGAGTTGTTACTGAACAAGGCTGAGAAGTGAGACAAAGGTCGAAAAGGTAAATGGATTAGCAATGAGTGCCAAAACCAATTAATATGAGCCAAGCCCTACCTCGACATGCTAATGGAGTCGTTAGAAGGAGAATAGAGTTAGATGAAGTTAGGGAGTATGACGGGGAGGAGCAGTATGATGAAATTGAGGAACGTAAGCTTAGAGCTCCTAGAGGAGCTAAGCATCTTAAGGTAAAGATTTTAAGCTTTAATAGGTCTAGTAGCGCTCATGACTACTTAGACGGAGAGGAGAAAATTGAGAAAATATTTAACTTTTATGTTTATGAAGATACTATTCGTATTCGAATGGCTGCGTTGAAATTTTCTAGGTATGCAATAATGTAATGGAAAAAGTTGCAGAATATGTACCAAAGAGCCTAATATGAAATCCAAACGTAAAATGAGATGAAGAGAGTTCAGAAGGGAAAATTTGTTCCAAAATACTATCAACAAGATACTTTCTAATGACTCCAAGACTTAAAACAAGGCAACAGATCAATAGACAAGTACGTCTAAGAATTGCAATTACTGATGATCCAATGTGATATCGATGAACCCAAGACCTGAACTATAGCACAATTCATTTTTGGGTTTAGAACGGAAGTTGGTAATACAGTGGAGTTATAGAGGCTTGGGACTCTATATGAGGCCATCCGAATAGCATAAAGGGTCAAAAGGTAAAGGCGGAGTTAGATTAGATAAGTGCCAAGCAACAGACTAGGCTTGCCAAGCCAAGCTGAAAAAATCGAGCTCAAAATGGTTTCGAGGTGAACCGCTTAAGACAGGTGCTAAGCCGACAATATGATGGCTGAAGCAAGGGCAAGGCCGAGGAACCTGAGGTCCTAAGGGACCAAGGTCAAAGCTCTGGGAAGAAGACTCGAGAGATCAAATGTTTCAAATGTCTTAGCTATAGAGACATGGCTAATCAATGCTCGAACCAACATGTCATGACCATTAAGGGAGGCAAACCTTAGTTCAAAGTAAAGAATGCTAGTGAAGGAGACGATGAAGAGGGAATCAATCAAGTGCTAGAAGGATTTCTGGATGTTCTCGATGCTATGACCCCACTCGAACTAGGGGCTAAGTACTATTTCTTCGTTCAAAGATCTCTCAATACCTTTATTTCTAAAGAGGATGAGCAAAGGGAGAACCTCTTCCTTACAAATTGCTAAGTGAATGCCAAGCTCTATACATTAATCATTGATGGAGAAAGTTGTACCAATATCATAATGTAAGGAGTAGTCAAGGCCTTAAAGTTTTCGATCTACCTACACCCTAAGCCGTACAAGATTCATTGGCTAAATGAGAAGGGAGGTCTACCCATTGCCAAGCAAGTCAAAGTACCGACTATTGTTGGTGACAGATACAAGGATGAGGTGTTATGCGACGTCTTACTCATGTGCGCTTCATACATATCGCTAAGTTGACCCTAGCTGTTTGATTTGAGAGTATTGCATGATGGGTATAAAAACACCTATATGTTCCAAAAGGACGGGAAAAAGGTTATACTGACCCCAATGAGCCCTAAAGAAGTATAGGAGTCACAAGAGAAGATTACCCAATCACTGCAGTAGAAGTCCTTAATGATTTCTCAAGCACAATTTTCTAGAGATGTCAAAACAGAAGAGGATCTGCTCCTATTAGTAAGGAAACTTTTAGAGTTGAGAAAAGCAGAAGGCTTATCTACTAAGGTGCAGATATTATTATAGGAATATGCTAACCTCTTTCATGTCGAGATGCCGAGAGGGTTACTACCTGTAAGAGGCACTGAGTATTGCATTGATCTTCGGCTTAGAGCTAATCTTCTGAACCGAGTTGTCTATAAGGTCAACCCCGAATAAGCAGTTAAGTTGAAAAAATAAGTAGATGAGTTAATTGATCGTAGATATGTCCAAAAAAGTATGAGCCCCTATGCCATGCCAACTATCCTAGTACCAAAGAAGGATGCCTTATGGAGAATGCAAATTAATAGCTAAGAATTCAACAAAATCACTGTTAAATACCGATATCCGATCTCGCTATTAGATGATATGCTCAATTAATTGCATGGTGCCCGTATCTTTTTGAAGATTGATCTAAAGAATAACTACCACTAAATACAAATGAGACCAAGAGATGAATGGAAAACTACCTTCAAGACAAAGGATAGTTTGTTCGAGTGGTTAGTGATGTCGTTTGATCTAACAAACACACCAAGCATCTTCATGCGAATTATAAACCATGTTTTGAGGTATTTAATTAGTACATATGTACTAGTATACTTTGATGATATTTTAGTCTATAGTGTCAACCTAATTTCTAATGTTAAGCACTTAAGATTTGTGTTTGATATCTTCCGTGCCGAGAAGTTATTCAACAATTTAAAGAAATGTATGTTCTGTCAAAGTGAGGTTATATTCCTCGGATATGTTGTTTCCGAAGGAGGAATCACAGTTGATGATGAAAGACTCAGAGCTATCCTCGAGTGGCTAATTCCTACTAGTGCTACTGAGGTGAAGAGTTTTCATGGTCTAGCTTCATTTTATCCAAGATTCATTTGGAAATTTAGTCCCCTAGCTACTTTACTAACCAAGCTAACCAAGAAAAACTCTGAGTTCAAGTGGTGCAAGAAAGCTCAAAGAAGCTTCAATGAGATTAAGTCTAAGTTGATCTCATCCCCAATACTTACTCTACCCGATTTCGAGAAAGTTTTTGAACTAAAATGTGATGCATCTAGAGTCAGCATTGGTGATGTTCTTATGCAAGAGCGCCGACCAATTGTTTATTTTAGCAAGGAACTTAGAGGAGCTGCCCTAAATTACTCGGCATATGACAAGAAGTTCTAAGCCCTTATCTGAGCACTTCAAAACTGGCAACACTACTTACTACCAAGAGAATTCATCATCTACACAAATCATGAATCTCTCAAACATCTCCAAGGGCAACAAAAACTTTCTCAGCGTCATGCCAAATAGGTTGAATTCTTGGAAACTTTTTGCTATGGCATCCATTATAAGAAGGGAAGTACCAATATTATGACTAACGCACTCTCTCATTGACATGTTCTTATTACAACTTTATAAGCTAAAATACTTAGATTGGCACCCCACTTAATCAATATGAACATGATCCATGTTTTTTACTCTTAATAGCCAAATGCAATATAGGAAGAGTGGTGGATGGGTTATGTTTGAGCCAAGGGTTTCTAATAAAGGGTAAACAAGTTTGTCTACCAAGTGGTTCTGCTAAAGAGTTACTTGTACAAGAAGCTCATGCTAGAGGTTTAACTGACCCCTTTGGTGAGAAAAGAACGGCCTAGTTGTTAAAAGAACATTTTTATTCACCTAGGATATGGAGGATGTGTGTCGAGTTCTTGAGAGATGCAAGGCATATAAACGTATCAAGGGGAGAAAGGAGCCATATGGAGAGTATATACCCTTGCCCATACTTAAGTAACCATTAATCGATCTAAGCATGGATTTCATGCTCGGCCTACCTCGAACTCCAAGAAGGCATGACTCTATTATAGTGGTAGTCAATTGGTTCAGCAAGATGAGCCACTTTATTCCCTACCACAAAACCAATGATTTCCATTTGTTACTAACCTCTTTTTGCAGGAGATCATGTGACCACATGGAGTACTAAGGAGTATTGTGTTTAATCGTAACTCAAAATTCACGAACTTCTTCTGGAGGACCCTATGAAAGAAGCTCAACACTAAGCTCATTTTCAGTACTTCTTACCATCCGTAAACATACAAATAGATAGAAGTTGTAAACAGAATAGTCAACAACCTCCTTCAAGCTACTATTAGGAAGAATCTACATGACCGAGATCTATGTCTGTCCATCATTGAATTTGATTACTACCACTCTACTCATAGTTTGATAGGAAGGTCACCATTTGAGGTCATCTATAGACTTAACCCGATCTTACCCTTAGATATGGTTATCAGCTCAACATTCCCGGGAGAAAATCAATCCAACCTACAACATGCCAAAGAGTTCCAAAAACTATATCAGAAGGTTATCGAGTAACTAGCCAAGACTATAGCCTAATAGAAGGAATATGAGAGTCGAAAAAGGAGGCGAGTCATTTATAGCCTAGGAAACCTTATCTAAATCTACCTCAACAAGGAGCGTTTTCCAAAGAAGAGGTCAAACAAGCTATCCCCCAGATCGGATGAACCCTTTAAAATCCTTCGACATATCAATGATAACACCTATGAACTAAGCTGCTTGAGGGATACAAGGTATCCCAAACTTTCAATGTTGCCAACCTGACACTCTATGTACTAAACAAAGAAGAAGACTAAGATTTGAGGAAAAATCTTCAACAACCTCGAGGAATTGATAGATTGTCGACCTTTAGCCCTGTTACTCACTCACACCTCCGAAGCCTTCAATCTCTCACTAGAAAAATTCTTTCTTGTTAGCCTACTTAGGACAAGACACAATATATAGTAGAATAGTGAGCAAACTCCTTAAATGCCCAACTCAAGTAAATTCCATTCTGTTCCAATCCATGTACCGTCAACAACCACTCATGTACTAAAGCCAACCAGACAAGTATCGAAGCCAAGGTCAGCATACACAACCTTGTTCAAACTTACTAGAATTGAATGTGCTAAGGCTGAGAACTCCACTTGCCATGTATTTCTCTTTCGGCATACTAATCAGCTACATTCATCATTTGTCTCGGCAATTCCAAATAATTCTAGCCCAGCTCAAATTCTCTATATGAACCATTAACAGGCTACTACCTATCCGTTACTTTTCTAACATTGTATTATTTACCTTTATCATATTTTCCCTTTTCGTACATACTAAGAATCTCTTTCTTCTTTATCTTTTATGTAATTTTCCTCATTTGTAATGTTGCCCTAAGGACTTATTATAAATAGTCCTTTTTCATTGTAGTCGAAATATCTTACATCCCTTTCAAATATTGAACATACTTGTTCTTGTGAGATATTCCTCTCCGAGTACAATCTCCTTATAATCTTATCTAATCTTACCAAGTAGCTCAAGATTAGTGGTGGGTGAATCTTAATGTTAGTTAGTGTGTTATATTAAGCGAAGTGTTGAGTAGTGTTATGTTCGTTGATGTTTCACATCCTCCAAGCAGTTTTATGGAAGCTACTGTCCGTTGTCCCCTCCATTCAAGTTTTCTTTGATATCTCAAAAGACTCATTTGGTTACCACTTTCTATGATAAGTCCTAGTAATTACTAAGTTTCTATGCACTAGGCACATTAGACCGCATTTTGATCCTTCCAAGTGCCTACAAGAATTTTTTCCTTTACGAAGATTCTACCACCACCTACTAACCCTTTGTCTTTTGATTCTCTCATTTGTTTAAACACTTAAGTCTTATTCACCTCATCTCCATATCTCATAGATTTCTTGTCTTTAACTCAAACTAGAAATAAACATCTAGTCCCATTTTGAATATCTCAACTTTAATCATCTCATCATTTTGATAGGATAAAGGGGCAAACTTAAGTAATTTAATACATTGTTGCCCATACTTTTAAATACTTCTCCCCTTTTTCTTTAGTTGATATAAATTTTCCCCCATCTTGATCTTAACACAGGTTGGAAAACATTGGTCCATTAATATCTCCTTAAAATCTTCTCATGCACTGGCTTCTTTGTTAACTACCTTTACAACTCCTACCATTCATGAGCCATATCCTTTAAAAGTACTATCATCATTTGGTATATCGTATACTTGAAAAGCTTTCCTTATAAAATAATCCAATCAATAGCATTAGTGGGATCTAAAATAGTCCCATTGATTGGCTAGCTACACCCTAGTTAATTTATCTCCACTACATCCGTGAACCATAACATTAGCAAAAGACTACATCATAGCTAGCATCTACACCAAATGGACCTGAAGAGAAGAAGGAGGTTCATTTCATATTTAGGCTATCCCTCCCACATCTACATCCTCTTTGCATCATTTTATAACTGTTGTAACCAAAATAACAAAGGTTAGTCCTTACTTTATACAAAAAAAATGACCATAGATTCCACTTCACATGATAAGCAAACATCCCATAATTACTATTGTAGCCTAGCCATCCCCACATAAACTCCCATGCATTTTTAGTAGTCAACCTTAGACATACTGCAATCCTTTCTATAAATGTGTCATCATCCTTCTAATTCCTAAACATTGTTGAAATACTTCAATCCTTTTTCCTACACTTGCTCTAATACCATACTATAACGCCCATTCCTCTAATAGACTTTAGACCCTTGAAAACCCTTCTGTCATGTTTAGTATTATGCCCCAAAACGGCGAAGTCACAACAGTCCCACTATGTAAACTAACCTATGATAGTAACTGATCTCACAGTTCATATCATAAATACAATTTACACAAGGCATCTACAAATCCTCACTTTAAAGTAAACAATCATTCATAACTAAAGATAAAATTTATATATATAATTAAAAAATTTAAGTCATATTTACATTAAGATACTCATATTGTCCCACATTCCTAAGAAATTCTACATGCTAAGGTAGTCTAATAAGTAGCACATTACATATTAGATAATCAATCTAAAAACTCAAAAGTTAATAACAAAACTCTAGAAGACTCAATTACATTAACCATCTTGATTCTCACTCCCCCATAGCTAAGCACTTCAAAAAGATACTAAATTTAGGATAGTTATGGTGTGGCATATCAATCAATACCTGTAAGAAAATCAATAAAGGTACGAGCAACCAACAGCTCAATAAGTTAAGATGAAGACTTAAGAAATATATAGCAAACACAAATAGGGTTTTCAAACAAGTAATTATATGCAATACAACATGTAAATGCCATCACACAACATGATCCAATTCATTATAAAATCAGAATAATTTCACCTGCTCTAACCTAGATTGAGGAGTTTTCATGCTTATGCAACAGCTCACAACCAAACTCAAGTTTGTGCAATGGAGACACTGCTCCCCCCATAACTATCCTTCGAACCATTGCCCTCATCCTTACCATACCTCCTCTCCTATGACTTAGTTTGGCTAAGGATGAAAAGAAGACCATTATGCTATCCAACGTTATCTTTTTCGAAGGTGTCGGTGTTTGGTTGGAGAATCCTAACAATTCCCTAAAAGGTTACAATGCATGTCTAATTAAGGTATTTAGGTCAATTATAATTAAGTTTGGTTTAAAGTCATCAAACAATCTTACACCATTTAATTCACAACAATCACCAAAACACAACATAAATTTTCAACACAAAGTCAAATACATATACAAGCACAAGCACAAGCACAAGCACATACAATCCTAAGCCTCCAAGTACTTTAAAATAGTACTCCAAAATACAACAAAGTATTGAACCCAACTTACTTGAAATTTTCAATTAGCTCACTCAACTCATCTTAGGTCACTAATCTCCTCGTATCTTCTAATATAAATACTCTTTTAATATTTATATTCTTATAACATATATATTTTAAATTATGATTTGATCCAATTTTCTAAATATATATTACTTATTACCAATCCTATTCTAAGCTAGTTTCAAAATCGGTTTTCAAATCTGGTTTTGATTTAGGTTTTAATTCAGTTTCAACTATTAGTGTTATATATAAACCTTAAGATTCCGTTTTGAACCATAATGTGAAATTAATCACATTATGTTAAGAAATCCTAAATATTACTTTTAGTCCATACCTAGTATTCTAACCTGTACAGTATAGTCTAGTCCTCATTTAAATACCGAATTTACTCTCGATATGAAAAAATTTTATATTTTTCATAGAATTACCTAAATTTAAGTTTCCTACCAAATTTATTATTATTATTATTATTATTATTATTATTATTATTATTATTATAAATTTTAACCTAATATTTTTTATTTATTATATTTCCAATTTCACATATTATTAATTTACATATATTTACTACATAATACACATAATAATTACATCTAACACCCTAAATACCACAAGTATCATACTACACCAAATATTAACATCTTTAAACACCTAATTACACACTAAATCAATAATTATCCATTTAATTACCTAATTAACCTAAAATCACCTATTTTATAAATCATTTTAAGGCCTAAAAATTTCAAAAATTAAATTCTAAAAATTCTCTTCAAAGCACTATTTTACATCCTCTAAATAATATAGAAAAAAATTTGAACTTGAAACTATACCCTAAGATCATTTATTTCTAAATCGAATAAAATTTGGGTTTGCAGGATTTCTTAGGCACAATATTTTTCAAAGCATAAATTTATCAAATTAAAATTTTTCCTTAAATCTACATATATAAAAACCTTAGAATGCCAAATTTCATAATTTTCTAAACATATTTAATATTTTTACAAAATTAAACAAAATTGAGTTAAAATTTGACTCACCCATTTAATTAGGTTCCAACCACAAGTGGTGGCCTTATTGGGTGTCGACAGCCTTGGGTGATGGTGGTAGGGTGTGATGGTGATGTTGGTTTGTTTCTAAATGGCCTAAAGCCGTAGGTTTGCTCTACAAGCCCTAATTACATAGATTTTTCTTCTAATTTTTGTAAAAAAACCCTAATCCTCCATTTTTAAGTTCTCTTAAATTTTTTTAGACTCCAAACATATCAAAATGAGTTCCAGATTGGTTTGGGGTATCTATAGAGCTATCTTGATTTTTTTTCTTTCAGTTTTTAATTGACATTTGGCCTTATCATCTTCCAAATTTACTTTCTATTTGCCATGTTCTAATTAGTTAATTTTTTTTCTTTTAACATCTTAGTGGCAATTTCTTATTTTACCCATTGGTTAGGTGGAAGCAGCCTAACATGCCACAACCTGATTCTAGACAAATGTACACTTTTTCGTATTTTTCTTGATTTTTCCTTGGTTTTTTTTTTTGGTAATTTTCTTTAATTATTTAGCATTAATTTAGAATATTTCAAGCATTTAAAGTAATTTCGTGTATTTTACTTACACATAAATTTATATAAAGTACGAGCAAATACTCCTAAATATTATTTATGTTATTCTATCATTTTTAGTATATATATATTTTATCTCTAGCAATTCATTAGTTATCAGAACTTATCTTTACGCATTTCCGATAAATAATCGATAATATGCTTATTATTTAATATTATGATATTTGATTATTTTATTACTTATTTTCCTAAATTCAAACCTACGGGGTCAATTTTACTACTTCGTCATATAATTTAAGCTCAATCGGACATTTTACCCAATCGCTCTAAATTCTACATATTGAATCCAAACTTCTAATTACAGGGCTTATATTTAGTATGCAAGAATGAGCCGAAATAAAATGGTCATTCCGGATTCCATTCCATTCTCCACGTTTGGAAGTATATTTTAAAGTCGGAATCAAGATCCCATGGAATCGACGATTTTGACTAGAAGGCTAATCGTGATTCCACCTTTAAAGATGGAATCACAATTCCTTTCCCACTTCATTAATAATAATCAATTAAAATTACTTTTTTAACCTTAAAAGAAATTATACCATGCAATAATTAACATAATTTTCAATAAATAATTATATTTGAGCACTTAATATCATTTCATTCAATTCTATTCCGTAACCATCTCCAAACATAGGAAAGAATTTCTTATTCTGATCCTTATTCCATTCCATTCCACTCCAATCCATTTCATTGCAGATCATTTATTCATACCAAACATGACATTAATAGCAGCTCTAACCTAGCCCTATGAATAATGCTTAATTAGAATTTTTGTTATAGTTTGTAATATATACTAGAATTGCTCTTATTTTGTTTCTAAGTTTCCAATTAATGAAATTATTGGATTGGGGTTTCTTTAGTTTCCCACGAAGGTTTGGGGATCTAGGTTGATAGAAATTTCCATAAAATGATAGAGTTTTGCCAAAAATTATCCTAATGCCATATAATGTTATTTAACATATGTTACGTGTCCTTCAATAAATCCTGAAGGTGATGATTCATGCTTCAAATTTAATTCTCTATGGCCACCAAGGTTTCCAAGCCAAAATATAGTGATTTATTTAGTTAGTCTACTAAATTTGAATGTGATGTAACAATTTTCAAGAAATGTTGATGATAGATGTGTATATATATTGTTTACTATCTATACTTTGTAAATTATCACACTTTGAAAGTATACTTTTATTTATAATTATCTATTTCCTAAAACAATTACTCTATCTATAAAGTTTTATTAACTTCGAGTTTATAATAAATAACGCATTACATCATTGGCTTATATCTATCTATTTTGAAAAATAAACCCAACAAAGTCACTTCATTTAACTCTTATAGCCTCGTTAGCTTCAACTAAAACAAGGAATGTTCTAGCAAAAACCCTAAATTAGGTAGCTCAAAAATATTCAGTATCATACGCAATCTAATTCTAATAGTGAGTATAGAGGGATAGAGTGGCCCAAAAAAATAAAAAATAAAAAAAAGGAAAAGCAATCTAAAAAATCTACTTTAGAAATAAATAATAATATTTTTTAGTAAATAATCGTTTAGTTAGTCAAATTTTTGAGTTTGTATTAAACACTTTATCAAGTTTGAATTTCAGTTTTCTTATTTTTAGTTTGATTTCCCATTTCCGATTAACATTAAACCTAAACCCATTAAATATTAATCTTCGACTAAAGAAATTGGGAAATTCTAGTTTTTTATTTAGAAAAAAATTTTAGAGTCACCACCCAACCAGAGTTGAGAAAAAGAAAAGAAACCGTAATCAATTGGGTGGACTGACTACGATTTAGCTATCAGTCTTTGATTTCAATTTGAATAAAAAACTATAAAGTTCTGAATTCGGGGTCTAACCTATTAAACCCTAACGAGTACTACTATCTATTTACCGAAATTAAGTTTATTTTTCAAATTACAATATTTTTAAAGAAAAAATAAAAAACTAAAAAAAAAAAACCTATGTTTCTACATATTTTATTATCATATCGAGGATACCTACGTACCCACTAACCAATATCAAACGATAGTAGTTCTTTTCGAAAACTTTAGTGTATTGATTTATTTTAATTCTGAAAAAACCTACCGAGTTTACATTTTAATTGATTCGGTTTATTAAAAAAATCTAAAGAGCCTTAACTCGTAAGTGATTAAAAAAAAAACTCTCTAAGATATTATAATCTTCTTATAAAAGTTTCTTTTTTATCAATTTTTATTTCCAAAAATAATTTTCTATACGATGATTTCTAAAAAAAATCTAATCCTAAAAAAATCCTAAGCTAATATATACATACATACATACATACATATATATATATATATATATATTATTACTACTAAACAAGTATCTACCTAAACAAATTAATGATATCATATAATATTCTCTATAAAATATCAATACTAATAAATCTCCTAAACTAATGTGCTAATAGATAATAATAACCTCATAAGGTATATATATATATATATAACTAATCTTAACATTCCATCATCTAATATCTATATATCCCTACATCTACTTATTAAATAAACTACTAAAGTCCCAAAAGTAACAATATAATATGATAATAATAAATCAAAAATAATAATAAAAAATAAAAAGACTTGGGCAGAAACCAAACCTGATGATGTCCAGCTATGGCGTATACACGAATGTACATTATAACGTGTAGTGGAGCTGTGTATTCGCAACTGCTATGTCCAAAGTGNTGTACTAATAGATAATAATAATCTCATAAGGTATATATATACATATAAAGGTATATATATATATATATAACTAATCTTAACATTCCATCATCTAATATCTATATATCCCTACATCTACTTATTAAATAAACTACTAAAGTCCCAAAAGTAACAATATAATATGATAATAATAAATCAAAAATAATAATAAAAAATAAAAAGACTTGGGCAGAAACCAAACCTGATGATGTCCAGCTATGGCGTATACACGAATGTACATTATAACGTGTAGTGGAGCTGTGTATTCGCAACTGCTATGTCCAAAGTGGCATTGTTACGGCTGTTGGAGCGTGTTGGCCCGAATTGCGATTGTGGGATCTTGATCCAAGCATAGCATTTGCTGTCACTTGCCATAGACTTGCTTGGACGTGTTATAGTGGATCGAAGATTGCTGGCATTATTAGTTACCTGCTATTGGCATTGAGTTCAATCACTGCTGTCGACATTGGGGATCACGGTGGGGAGTGTTGTGTTCACTACTGTGACCGTAGCTCATTGTTGGTGTGTTTTACTCGCGCACGGAGCTTAGTTTATTCGCTGCTATGTGGAAGTGTTACAGCAACTCGATGGACCGTAGTGTCACGTTTAGGGATCAATAGTGCGCCTAGTAATGAGTACTGGACAGTAGTCAGCATTAGGGGTTGCGAATCAAATTGGCATTCTCACTAGTGAAGACAGTACGTTGTTGTGCAGTGTTGGTCGCCAGCATGTATGTGCATATGGCGAAGTATAGTGTCGTACTTGGGCATGTTAGATGGAGCAGCAAGTGGTGATGTGCTCATGAATCGTGCATAGGCGTGCCTGCTGCAAAGTATTGTCATGCATATAGGATAGTAGGAGCGGATTTGCGTACTGTGTGCTGTTTTGGAGTTAGTCGTGGCTTAGTCTTATCCGGGTAAGGTTGACAAAGAAGTAAGGCTAATTGTGGCTTATGTAGTGTGTGTCTAACGTATGGGAATCCGGTTCAGCGTGTTGTGTGTGAACAGTGGATCCGTAAAGTGCTATGGACAGCAACTATGCATAATGAAGTTAGGCATGTGATTCTGTTGCTTAATCATGAATAACAGTAGGGAATTCGATTCACCGAAAAAAATTCTCTTTTTAACATGTGGGTGTATATTTATAAACTTAAATCAAATCGTATCTATTGTTTTTAATTTGATAAAAATTAAACTAGATCCAAATTATTTATATTAATTCAAATTTGATTTAATAAAATCAAATTAGATTCGAATATTTTCTAACGATTCAAATCTAAATGAAAAAGATTTAATTAGATATAATCTCGATCATTCAACTCACTTTTTGAAAAAGATAAAAAAATAAAAAACACATAAGTATCTAGCGGACTTAAACCTATGACCTCAAACTAACTCCATATCAAATACTCCAATGCTTATCCGTTAGGTCATTAGCTTGTGTCCTGATTTTTAGTATAATTGAATTGTACTTAAAACACGCAACTCTCTAAAATAATTATTTAAACTAAACTAAAACTAAAACTAAAACTATTTGTCCCTAAAATAATTTACTTTTTTAAAAATCTAAAAAAATCTTTAATAATTTTTTTCTTTCCTTATTTTTTTGTATTTTCATCATTTTTCAATTTTTATTATTTTTATCTTTTTATTTTTTATTATTTTTGAGTTAGGACCTTAAAAAAAAAACTATAACTATAACTATAACTATAATTATAACTATAACTACTAGGAGCAAAAATTGAGTATCTACAGCTATCCCTTTTTATAGTAAAGTTTGAGTAAAATTTTGTCACAAAGATAAAAGAGACACCGTTTTTACCTTGGGATGACTCTATTCTAAGGAACGCTAAGATGTTTAACGACGATATGTTTAAAATGAAGAATAGTGAAGGTAGCACCCTTGTAGGCTAGCAAGAATATCTAAAAAGAATAACGAGAACTTGATCGAGCCCCCTATGGGCTGATTAACCAAGGCAGGTAAAGTGCTCCTAAAGCTAGCTAAAACCCCAATAGAATGAGAGAACTTGGTTGTGCCTTAATGAGCTGACTAACCAAGGCAGTTAAAGCTCCCTTTGAGCTTGCTAAGACCCAAAGATAAAGAAACTTGGTCGTACCCTAATGAGCTAACTAACCAAGGCAATCAAAGTACCCTTTGAGCTAGCTAAGACTTAAAGATAAAGAAACTTAGTCGTACCCTAATGAGCTGACTAACCAAAGCAGTCAAAGTGCCATTTGAGCTGGCTAAGACCTAAAAATAAGGAAAAATTGAATTAAGATAATGCTTCCTGAGCTTGCGAAATCCCATGAGGAAATTATGAGCTAGACAACATTCTATGAGTTGGGCGACTAAGAGCCAAAGAAACTCTGGATTAGGACTTACGCTCTACGAGCTGGCTTAGCTCCCTAAGAGATTAAGAATTAGGAATGTGCTTTAGAAGCTAGCTTTCCTAAGAGATTTTTTAAGAATTAAATGTTATTTAGAAATCAAACTATCATCCTCAAGGGGAGACCAAATGCAAATGCAATGTTTTATAAAGCTCAGAACCACTTACCTGGCTCTAAGATAGTTCCTAAACAGTCGAGTATTTTCTTGAGCAATCAAATTAGAACCAATGGTTTTGATCCTTTCATCTACCTCTTCTTCTTCTTGCTCTTGTTCTTCTTTCTTCTTCTATCTCTTCTTCTTCTAATTTTTTTCTTTTTCCTATTTCTCTTTTTTTCTTTTTTTTTTTCTTTCTTCTTTCTTTTTTTATTTTCTCTTCTTTTCTTTTTTTTTTCTTTTTTCCTTTTAAGAAGCAATTTAAGCCTAAAACGAATGCACATACACATATACTTAAAGATGCATTCAGGAAGGAGACTTTAACAAATGAAGCATCTTCATCTCTTGAGCAAAGATGTCACGTCTTAAATTTCCAGCCCAACTTCATCGATTTTCGTGTAAACCTTCATCCTCAAGTGAGTTTTTACTTATGCACTACCCATTACTCTTTCTAAATATGGCCCTATCCTAAAAAATAGAAAATAAATCTCCCTTTTTGGAGAGTGAACCATAATAAAGTATTAAAAAAAATTTTATTAATAGACATCATTCCGAGTTAAGTGTTTATTTTTTTCTTGTGTTTTTTGTGTATAAGGTTTATTTGGATAGAGTGAGAAGTAGGGACTTTTAATGGAACGAGAAAAGGGCTAAAGATATTGCCCAATGTCAACGACCACTAGAAATATCGACTTTGCATGTAGAAAATGAAAATGAGACCATAGTAATACTAAGATTGTTTGCATTTCATAATCTAAGCAAGAATTCTATTGATTTTTCAAGGGTAGTACATTTTTAATGGGTTAGTGTTTACTGGGTCTTTTAAGTTCGAACCATCCATTTGAGATAAGATTACAGCTCCTCCAGGCAATACTTTCTTCACAATATAAGGCCTTTTATAGTTTGGAGTAAACTTCCCTCTCGAATCATGTGTATTAGGCAAAGTCTTCCTCAACACCATGTCTCCTTACTCAAAACTTTGGGGTCGCACTTTCTTGTTGAAAGCCCTAGCTGTTCGTTGCTAATAGCAAATGTTGTGGCATGAAGCTACCAATCTCTTCTCATAAATCAGACTCAACTGCTCAATTCGTTTTTTGATCCAATCAGCCTCATCTAACTAGGTTTCTGACAATACCTTGAGAGATGAGATTTTGACTTCAACTGGTAGTACAGCCCCCATCCCATATACCAATGAGTAGGGGGTTGCTCCTATTGATGTTCTAATAGAAGTTCGATAAACCATGAGTGTAAATGGTAACATCCCATACCAATCTCGATACGTGATGGCCATCTTCTCAATAATTCTTTTAATATTCTTGTTGGCCATTTCTACCACTCCATTCATCTAAGGTCGATAAGGAGTAGAATTTCTATGAATAATCTTGAATTACCAGCACGACTCCGACATCAATTTATTGTTCAAGTTTGTACCATTATCAGTAATAATCATCTCTAGTGTACTGTATCGAGCTAGTATGTCTCTCTTAATGAACTTAACCACTACTCTCTTCATCACACTAGAGTAGGATGAGGCTTCAACTCACTTAGTGAAATAATCAATAGCTACCAGTATAAATCGGTGCCCATTAAATGCCTTTGGAGTGATTGGGCCAATAACATCTATCCCCCACATTGAAAAAGGCCATGGTATAGATAATGTACGCAATTCTTAAGGCGGATCATTTATCTTGTTCGCATAGATCTAGCACAAATGGCAATGTCTAACATATTTGATGCAATCTGCTTCTATAGCTAACCAATAATATCCCATCCTCATGATCTTTTTAGCAAGCATATAACCATTCATTTGGGGGCCACATACTCCTTCATGTACTTCTTTCATTTGCACCTCCGCCTCTTTCTCATTTACATAATGTAAAAGCGTATCATCAAACGATCATCAATACAACGTAGACTTGCTTATCAAGTACTGAGCAACCAATCTTCTGATTATCTTCTTATCCTTCTTCTCGGCCTCTTTGGGGTACTTTTCATATTGCAAGAATGTCTTGATATCATAATACCAAGACTTTTCATCACGTGAACTTTCCATTACCAAACAAAAAATGAGCTTTTCTTCAATTTCAATCTTAAGTGGCTAAATCTCTACTCCTCTCGATATTTGAATCATGGATGCTAAAGTAGCGAAAGCATCAACGAATTGGTTCTAAACCCTTGACACGTACGTGAATGTAATCTTTTCAAACTTAGCTATCAACTCGACTAAGTGTTAGTGGTAAGGTATTAATTTGGGGTCTTTCATCTTATACTCACCTCGAGCTTGGCCTATGATCAACGAGGAATCTCCAAACACCTCTACTTCCCGTACCTCCTTAAACAATGCAATCTTGAGTCCCAAAATGCATGCCTCATATTCTGCAATATTATTAATACATGGGAAAGCTAGTCTCATAACCATTGGGAATTGTATACCTTCAAGAGACACCAAAATTGCCCTAACTCCACATCCGAACACATTAGCTGCTCCGTCAAAAAATATTTTCCATCCTAAGGGCTTCTCAACTGCTTTGCTATCAAAATCATTTTCTACCACCAAGATACTTTCATCAAGAAACTCAACTCATGAATCTTAAGCGGTATCCTCACAGGGACTTTCCGCTAACTAATTTGCCAATGCTTGCCCCTTGACTGAACTTTGGCTCATATACTTGATGTCAAATTCTATCAGCAACATCTGCCACTTTGAAACTCTACCGATGATAGCCGATTTTTTTGCTAAGTACTTCAAAGGATCATGTTGTGTTATCAACTCAATTTGACAGTAAAGTGTATATTGTTTGAGCCGATGCATAACCTAAACCAATGCACAATAGGTTCTTTCAGCTTCTAAGTATTTTTGCTCGCCTTCTATGAACTTCTTGCTCAAATAATAAATGACCCGCTCTTTCCCTTCGTCATCCTTCTGACTAAGTATGGATCCCATGGATTCGGTCATTATGGTCAAGTACAAAAACAATGGCTTTCCAAGCTTAAAAGCTACTAACACTAGAGGTTTCATGAGGTAATCTTTAATTTTTGTGAAAGCCTCTTCTCATTCCTCACCCCAGTTGATCCTCGCATTCTTCTTTAATAGCTTAAAAAGAGGGTGGCATTTGTCTGTCAGCTGCAATATGAATCAAGTTATGTAATTTAAACACCCCAATAATCCTCATACTTCCTTGAATGTGCACGAAGGAGGCATGTCAATTATAGCATTGGCTTTATCAGGATCGACTTCGATACCTCTTTGGCTAATTATGAAACCCAACAATTTTCCTGACGTCACTCTAAAAGTACACTTCTCCAGATTGAACTTCAATTAGAGCTTCCTCAACCTGTTAAACAGCTTCCTCAAGTTTTCTAAGTGATCTTCCTCTTCTCTAGATTTTGCAATCATATCATTAACATACACTTCTACCACTTTATGCATCATATCATGCAAGATCGCAACTATGGCCCTCTGATACGTTGCCCCTACATTCTTGAGCCCAAACAGCATCACCTTATAGCAAAACATATCCTAAGTTGTGACAAAAGTTGTCTTAGTCTTATTCTCTTTGGACATCTGGATTTGATTATACCCCGAAAAACCATCCATAAATGAGAATAGATGATTTCCGATCGTATTATCCACCAAGACATCAATGTGAGGCAATGGAAAATTGTCTTTAGGCATTGCTTGGTTAAGATCTTGAAAGTCTACACGCACTCTAACTTTCCCATTCTTCTTCATTACTGGAACAATATTGGCTACCCATTTCGGGTAATCTGATACCTCAATGAATCCAACTTTTAGTAGTTTCATAACCTCTTCTTTAATTTTCAACAAGACGTCAAGTTGAAATCTCCTTAACTTTTGCTTTTTTGGTTTGGCATATTCTTATGTGGGTAAACGGTAGACTACAATCGACAAGTCCAACCCTGGCATATCCTCGTACAACTAAGCAAACAAGTCTTGACATTCGGCTAATAATGTAATCATTTTTGTTTTTTGTTTCTCCTTTAGATTCCCTCCGATTTTTAGATTCTTAGGATTGTTTTCATCCCTCACATTGATTGTTTCAATCAATCAATAGTGATTCTACCCAGTTTATGTTTTTGCCATTCCTCTTGTATATTATTGTGGTCATTGACATCACTCCCAACGACTAACCTAATAGGTTCGGAAGAGATGTCAATATTCTCATTTTCTATCTGCACGAGGTATTCCTGGTTTTCGCTTGATTCATTGGATCTGGGCAAAGCACATAAAGAAGAATATACGTAAGCAAAAGAGAATTGAAACACAACAAATGAAAGAAATGAACTAAGATTTTATTAAATGAATGGAAGTGAATCACAAATTGGATAAAGGCCTAACTAATTTTTTTTTTTAATGAAAGGTTTGACAATACATTCAAAACGATGACTATTAGAAATAAAAATTCAAAAAATACTGACTAAGGGTCACCCTTTACCCTAGGGAAGACCTGTTGCCTTTCGCTAAGAAGGAAAACCAGTTATTCAAATGACGTTGGGACTTAGGTGAGCTTGTTGATCCTTCATTAGTAGATTCCAAGGCTTAAGTCTCTACCCGTATAAATGTCTCCGCTAGCAGCAGGAAGGTCATCGGGGCATGGTATAATCTGTCGCCTCTCTTACCTCTCGCTTGTTTCTTCTGGAATTCTTCTACCAGGGTAGAGTTGTAGCCAAGGCCGTAGGTACTGATCTGGCCTTCCTTGAACTCTAATCTTCTATCTTCTTCTCTTTCGAGCCCAGTAATTATGTTTACTTTTTCAAACATTTGTAAGCCTAACTCTTCTTGCCCTTCACTTCCTACATAGGGTATGGTCATTTCCTTGTAAATTTCATAATCTTGGTCTCTCATAATTGTAATCACCTAGCCATTTGAGATAAACTTCAACTTTTGGTACAAGCTTAAGGGTATGGCCCCTACTGCGTGTAGGACGGTGGGAGCGAATTTGCGTACTGTATGCTATTCTAGAGTTGGTTATGGCTTGGTCTTATCCAGGTAAGGTTGACGAAGAAGTGAGGCTGATCGTGGATTATGCAGTGTGTATTTGACGTATAGGAATTTGGTTCAGCATGTTGTGTGTGAATAGTGGATCAATGGAGTGCTATGGACAACAACTATACGTAATGAAGTTGGGTGAGTGAGTTTGTTGCTTAATCGTGAACAACAGTAAGGAATTTGATTCATCGAAAAAAGTTCTCTTTCTGGCGTATGGGTGCACATTTATAAACCCGAACCAAATCATATCCATTGTATATAATTTAATAAAAATTAAACTAGATCTAAATTATTTATATTAATTCAAATCTGATTTAATAAAATCAAATTAGATTCGAATATTCTCTAACGATTCAAATCCAAATGAAAAAAATTTAATTAGATGTGATCCCGATTGTTTAACTCGCTTTTTGAAAAAGATAAAAAAATAAAAGATACATAAGTGTCTAGCGAGACTCAAACTTCTAACCTCAAACTAACTCTATATCAAATACTCCATTGTTTATTCGTTAAACCATTAACTTATACCTTTTTTAGTACAATTAAATTATACTTAAAATACGCGACTCTCTAAAATAATTATTTGAACTAAACTAAAACTAAAACTATTTGTTCCTCAAATAATTTACTTTCTAAAAAATCTAAAAAAAAAATTAATAATTTTTTTTGTATTTTCATCATTTTTTTAATTTTTATTATTTTTATCTTTTTATTTTTTATTATTTTTGAGTTAGGACTCTAAAAAGAAACTATAACTATAACTATAACTATTAATGATAAAAATCGGGTGTCTACATGCTTTATCTAAAACAAACTCTACTTGTAATGGTTTTATACGTCAACGTCCTGATACCCTTCGGGCCTTCCCTGTTTTCAAAAGATTAGTGTTATGGTTAAAGTTGGTTTAGCCATTTGATCTTAAGCCTTTATTTTTTTTTTTCGACTTTTATTGGTAACAAATTTAAAGATATTTTAAAAACTTTTTTACAAAAAGTACATTTTCCTGAATTCTTCATGAGCAGCTTGTATTAAGTAGATTGATTTTGGTATAAACAAAAAATTAAGGGGGGAAAAACGAAATTTTGGACTAAATAACTATGAGCCGAATCCGCCTCTTATATTATTGAAAAAAAATCCAGAAAAGAGAAAACCAGAACAGTCTCATAAAAACCGGAAAAATCATCACTTGGATAGGTTTGGAGTGATGAGCTTTGAGAAGGTGCATGTTTGGCCATTGAATCTTCAAGCATCGCCACCTAATTGTTGGGCCATTTAAAGCTTGCATTGACAAGCATTGTAATGTAGTTTATGACAACAGCATCAACTTCGCCTGAGGAACCAACCAGTGGTAAGTAATTAAATACTGACCTCAATGATATGCTAATGTCCATTATGTACATATCCATGATATGCGAAGTGTTATTATCCTTGTGGCAACTCCATTTTATTGTTAGCATCCACTTAGTGCATGTATTTGTTCCAAAGAAAAGGTATTCTGGACTTATTCCTGAAAAATATTTTAATTAAAATTTTATATTCAGTAGATATTACAATAGTTTCTTATTTCAACGATACAAGATAATAGAAATTAAAAAAAAAAAAAGGAAGAGAAAATGTTAATGAAAAATAAGGATAATGAGCTACTCTTTTTAAAGATGAAAACTTTTTTTTTTTTAATTTTTCATTAAGATACTTTATCATAGTTAATTAGAGGTATGTATATGGGTTTTAACTCACAGACCGATCCATTAACTCCTTTTTTAAATCGGTTTGGATTAAGACTTTTTAATTCATTTAAAAAGCAAGTCTTATGAACTCATTCCATTTAACCTACGAACCAAAAATAAGCCAGGCCAAAAGTAAGCCGATTTAGGCCAAAAGTAGGCTGACTTAGGCAAACTCATTTAATATATTTACATCTTTAACTAGCGAATCGGCTTGTTTAACCTAGTTTTTAAAACAGGTTTAGATCAAGATTTTTTTACCTAAGCAAATCAAATGAGCTCGACTCATTTAATCCACTAACTACAGTGAACCGAACCGAATTAGCTCATTTAACCCATTTACACACTCCAATGGTGGAATACCGTCTTTTCTAACCATCAAACTACTACTAAAGCTATCGATAATTATAAGCTCTTCTAGATGCTATATTGATATTTGACAATTCTTAAGCTTTGACTATAAAAAAGAAAAAAGAATCATAAACCCAATTTCCTTGAAACAAACCCAATTAATCCTAATTTAGAGAGACTTTAATATGAAGCTAGATTAAAAATTGTTTTCTCTTTAATCAACAAGTAACAATAGCTTAACGTTAACTAGGGCCAATTTGAATGTTTCAGAGTATGAATAGAAAAATCATGTACTGAAGAAGAGCATTTAGTCACAAAACCACCCTTCAAAAGATGGCGTTTGGATGCTCATGTCCTCATTTCGGTTTCGGGGTGTAGTTAATACCATTTTTGCAATTCCCTCCATTTCCTTTCTCCTTTCTTCTCATTAACAAGCAAATATCAACTTCTGCAAGGACTGAAAATGGACTAAGGAAGGATCAACGACAATAAATGATTAAAATTCCAAAAACTACCTATTAGGAAGAAGAAAATACGAGAACCTATAAAACATTTCACATCTAACACCGCTTCTTTTATTGAGCTAAAGTAGAAAACGCAACTTCAATGTTATTAGGAATTCCTATGGCTTACAATATGAGATTGAAGTTTAGATGAAACTAGTTAGGAGGCCTCATTAAAGTCTCGATAGCAGCCGCTAGAGGTGTACAAATAGGCTTTAGCCCGTAGACCAACCCATTTAACCCGTTTTCAAAACGAGTTAAGGCCAAAATTTTTTGGCCTATTTAAAAGTGGGCCAAATTAGCCCAACCCATTTAACCCGTGAATTAAAATAGACTGGTTTGGGTCAGCCCGTTTAATAAATTTATACTTTTAATCCACGGGTCAGCCCGTTTAACCCCCTTTTTAAGCGGGTTAGGGCCAATATTTTTTTAGCTCGTTTAAAACCGGGCCAAATGATCCTGACCAATTTAACCCACGAGCCAAAGTGGGCCGAGCCGGATTGACCCATTTAATCCATTTGCACACATCTAACAGCCGCCAACTGGTCATAAACTTCACCCCAAGCACTCTTCATCTCCAGTGACCACATCTCTGGGACTGCTTCTTTAATGGTTTCCAATAATGCATATTTAACAACCTTAAAAATTCAAGACAAGCCAACCACAAAATATAATGAATTCAATCTCAACTCTGAGCGGTCAAATTGAATTAGGCTCTGGGACCTAACTTCAAATTTCTTTTCTTGAAATATAATGAATTCCTAAAAATATATATACAATAAAATATCATTGGTCTAATCACAATATTTATAAAACAAATAAAAATAAAATTCAAAATTAATGCAATATGACTAAATATATTTCATCTTACCTCAAAATGCTCATCTACCACAACGTATTTAAAGTGAGTAGCTCCTAAACCTTTTAGATTGGATTCCCTCACAGTAGGTTTGCCAGCTTTTCGAAGGTAAACTGCAGATTCGCAGGTCTATGTGAATCATAATTAGTTAGATTACGGTCGTATCATCCAAAAAATTTGCAATTTAGTGCAGTTGATGAGTCCTTAATACTTACATCTTAATCAATCATGAACTAACAAACATGGCAATGGCAATGGCAATGAAAATGTTCAATGTGCATCAATTGGAAAATGAAGCACATAATGCATATTCAATAGCAAGATTTACATACAAAGGTACCGAATTTCTAAATTAACATTAACAAACTCTGACACAAATGAAGAACGGAGCTAACCATGACAAATACAATCATGGCATGGGATTTCAGCTTTGGATTCCGCTCTGTTAGAATATCCGGTGTATCTCTTAAGAAGGAGAATAATTTCTTGGCCGATGGTGCAATCTCAAACACCCTGGAAATAATGCAATTTGTACCTCAATACTAAGGCAAATAAAATATGGATATTTCTATGGCACAAACACAAATATATTTGCTACACTTGTAAGTTCTAAACATTCTTCATTTGTAGCTAAGGCACACCCTTATTGCATTATCACTAGAGGATCAATCCCCCTTCTTGTCTAAAATGTGGAGTTTGTTCCAAGAGAAAATATGTTCTGAATTGTAAAGAGACCTGAGGAAGAACTTGAGACCAATTTCACCAGAATTCTTTTTCATCACATTCCATGATTTAACCACTAGAGATTCCTGCTGTTCACTAAAAGCTTTGATTTCCAATGATCTACTTTTCCTCTCCGCAGCTAAAATGCACAAAAAAGATATCAAAAATCCCCATTAACCAAAAATTCGAGAAAAAATAATTGAAAATTAGAAAACATGAGAATGGGCATTAAGAAAACAAACTCTAATATAACTTGATTTATCACAAACAAGTCTTGCACAATATCCATCTCTTTTGGCCCAAGACAGCTCTTTATGTTGGCAACAATTTAGGCGTCTTGAACTAGATCTTTGTCTAAGAAAAATCCTGGAGATACTGCCACTGGCTAAACAATGGTCTTGATTTGCTGTAATAGTTGGATATAGAAAGGATTATTATAAAAGCTATGTCAAAGAGAAAAAATTAGTTCCACCGAAAAAAAAAAGAGAGAAAAAATTAGTCTAAAGGGTACATTTGTTATAGAAAATATATGAGAGAGGTAAAATTTACAAGTTCAATACATGTCAACCATTCTTCCTTAAAAAAAAAATTACACAAATACAAATAAGATAAAATTAATTACTTAATTACCAATGCTAAATCACATTTATATTGAAAATGCGATATTATAATTTATAAAAAAATCGCATTTAGAAGTAACAATTAAATGAACATGGCACCATTACTACATCACATTTAATCAATGCGATTTTAATACCTTATTTATTATTTGAATATATGACAAAAAAAAACATAATGGTGTTGTGGGTAAGGTGTTTATTGAAAATGATCCTCTCCATTTAAGTTTCTTCAATTCTCCTTAATTTGGCCTTTTAAAATATTGTCATGTGTAATCAATAATTGAAATTAAAAAAAAAAAGATAATGATATCATGATAATATCATAAAACATTTCTAAAATCCAGATAATCTCAACTATTAATTTATAAATTAAAAGAAATTAAGGCAACCAAATCCATATTTATTATAGTGTGCCAAATTGAGGTTTAATTCCAAAGAGAAGCATTGTTATGCTTTGTTTTGTATAAACTTATATCGCATTTATTATATATAATATTGATATACAATTAATGTATGTTGCATCATTAATATAAAATAAAATTGGATTTTATCATGATATTTCTATAACTAATTTAATATAATTGTTATTTGTATAATATTTATTAAAATATAATGGCTATGGCCATTTAAACAGGTGTTTTTTTAAATTTTTTTACCGTTAAACATTATTTTGTTGATTGAATTTACTACCTTAATTATTATCTATTATATTAAAAGAAAAATATTTTGTTAATTATCCCTCATCCTACAAAATTCTAAACCACCACGTCAATTATATAATTATTATTTTCTATCGTACTCATTTCTATATTACAATTTTTTTATTTATCTATTATTTTAATTTTCTAATATTACTATTATTTAAAAAATTCTTGACCAATATTTCTTTTATGTTTTTTAGCATAAATATATTTTTGTATTTTTTACACACCAATATAAGTATGCTGTCCGCTAAAACTTTTTACGAATGAGCACTTATTGTGCCATGTTTAAAAGATAATAAAGTTGATAATTAAGCATTACATGTACTAACTTCAAGCTTTCAAACTTTTAGTCGTAAAATTACACCAGCAAAAACCCAGTTAAGCGTATCAGACAACAAACTTCAAAGTTAAATACAAAATCGGAAAAAAGAAAAACAAAAGAAAAAAAAAAAAAGATAATCGGAGTTCAGAAACATTGTTACGATATCAATTAGGACCATGTAATATTTCATATTGAATAAAAGGGCTTTTGTTGAAGCGTTCCCCAGCCTAGCGGAGAATGGAGAGAAACATTGCATCGGGTATACGACCTTACCTTTGTATGCTGCGACTCATGGCCTTTCGGTCACCAAGGGAGCTAACTTAACCGGTTGCCGGTTAGGGTAAACGCTCTCCTCTAACATTCGACGACGACTAGTAATACATAACTTCATGTAAGAAAAGAAAAGAAAAGTAAAATGGCTAACCTTTATGTGTGGGCAAAGCAGCATTTGTTGCAGGAGTTGTTTTGATGCTCATGCGATTCATGGTTCTATTGTTTGTGATTTAGCACTGCTTTTGCTATAGATGAGCTGAAAAAGGAGGAAGAGCACTAAAATAATTGAGTGAAGTGAAGGTAGCGTAGCATATCAACGCTGTAAAAAAAGAAAACGTGAGAGGTCACGAAAGGCACTAAGTTGACCTTTGGTAGCTTCATAGAGGCAAGGCATATGTCTTTTCTATATGTTATCACATAATGTTGTAATGAAATTTGATGCCACTTTGTCCCATGTATATTGGATTAAATTGATTGAAACAGATGCTATGGTTATATTTACGAGGGTAAAGCTGTCACATCATCTTATATCAGAAGCGGGGAAAAAAAAAAAAGAGAAACAGACAGACAGACAGAAACTTAGAAAGAAGAAGAAGAAAAGAAGAAAAAATTTTAGTGGTGATATTTGTTGAAATCCGTCAATTTTTTTGTTTTTATAACTTTTACAAAGTAGAGGTTTTAAATTTGAGCCTTTTATAAAAAGGGTAATATTCGAGTTATTAAATTATAAAATTCTTGATAAATTTATTAAATTTTAAAATTCTTAAACACCACTTAACATGTAAAGATAAATTTAATTTAAGACCCTTGTTTATTTAGGTGTCTTTAGCTTGAATTGATTTATTATGATTTTATTTATAAGGGTAAGGATACATTATTTATCAATATCATAATCAGTATAAAGAAGATAGTTTGTATATAGAGATATTCATTGAAATTTGATCTTATTAGACCTAGATTGTGTTATAAAGACAAGAATAAACTTGACTTCTTGTTTTTATTTTGCTCCTATTCTTGACTCAGATTCAAGAAAATATTATGGTTTTATTTAAAAGGTTAAGGCTACCAAATTTTTTTCATATCAAAAACAAAACAAAAAAGATGGTTCAAATTTAAGTGCCTTTATCAAAATATGTAAAAACCCGGAGCTTATTGAGCCCTACATGATTTGAGTCTAAGTTGCCGTCAGATGTCACAAAGTACGTCTTAGTTTTAGATTTTATAAATTTGCTCCCACAAGATAAAACTAAAATTACAGGATATACCTCTAATGCACCTTACATATCAGAATTTGATTCCACCTACAATTATGCTCTATATATACGATACATTATATCTGCCCTACTAAAATATACCTGATAGGTATAATAAATATTCAAAGGAAGGAAATTGTCAAGTTGTAAGTTAAGAAAAAAAAAATTTTTAAAAATACCAACACACTTAAATAGAGTGGCAACATTTGATAGAACCGGAGCTTTAATTGTTTTAGGTAATCTGAAACTCATTCAAGATTATTAATTTTGCCTATAACCAACAATTACTCCTTAAGTGAAAGTCTGTGCAATATTATCATGTTTTCAATTCTAAAATTTTAATATATATATTATATATTTCATACTTTCTATTGTAAAGATTTCTTAGAAAACCTTTTTTAGCTGAGCATTTCTCAAGATATATATTTCATGATGTGGTTCTGAAAGTTTATGAGGTAGACAGCGTTTCTATAATTAAAAACATGAACTTATAAGGTACCGAGCAAGTTTTAAAAATTTAAAAGCATGCATACTCTAAAATCTTTGATATGGTACATAAAACCTACTCTATAGTACCTATAATGTTTATGATATAGTTCGATTCGATTTAAGGTTTGAATTGAATCACATTTAAAATGATCCGATTCAAATCCTTAACAAATCAAATAGCTTTTAATGATTTTGGATTTTAAACCGAATTGCTTTCTAATTCCTACAATTCGACAATTAGGGTTCTATCACCTAAATTTAAGACATAAGTGAAAGTGTAGAACACTAAGCTAAGCTCAAAAAAGGGAACGTGAATTGAGCTCTTAGAACAAATTGTAATTCTTTTCAATATTTAAAATGAAATGCAATAACAAGGATGATCAAGACAATAATAAGCTAATAATAAGTGCGGAAATTAAATAGATAAAGATGTAGAAGATCAAGCTCAGATATAATGTGAAGTTCAAACCGTCCCCTAGTCTTCATGGACTTACAAACGCCTCTAATCGAAAACTTCACACCACTTTATTAATCACTTAATATAATACTCAAAGAGCTATACAAGCTCGCATAATCACTATTACACACGATACCCTCTAGTATAGTGCTTTTCTTTCTCTCAAGATTATAAGTATATGAACAAATAAGCACTATAAACTAAGTCTCTTTTGTTTGATAGCAAGTAAGAAATACAAGAGAGAAATAGTAAGTAATAAAGCCAAAGAATATAAAAGAATATCTTTTGATTGTAATAGAATATCAGTTCTTATTTCTCTTTAGTTGAATTGCTAAGCATTTCTATCAACTCTAATTCTGCCAATTATCTTACATTAAATGCTGCATCGACTGCTTTTAACAAATTTACTGACATGACGGTACCATATTATTACTGTCATGACAGTAAGCAAATATACTATCGGCATAAACACTAATAAGTCCACCTTCATACCAACTCATTAAAGTCAAAACACTGTCCTTTTCTTTTTCCAGGGCTTTGCACCATCATACCGATCCTTCTTCTTACCATTATGATGGTAAGCCAAAATCCTCCTAAAATCAAGTTAGCACAAAGAGAACAATTATATATTACAATCTAACTTCAAGATCATTTAATCATCATTCAAAAAACCAAATATCTTGTTAAGTTAATTGATGTATTTAATCATTGAGAAAATTAATCGATCTTATTCAATTAACTCAAGGTAAACAAATAATAATTAGTTTAATTATTCACTTTTTATTTTATTCTCATGAAAATCAATTAGTAAATCTTTGGCTAAATAGAAAGTTAACCCTTTAAGCTTAAAATTTGCAACGATGCTTAAAATATCAATAGAAAAGACTCCACAAGTTAGATTTAGGAAAAGGGAATAGTAAAATAATAATATAACTAAAAAGCAAATATTTATAGGTAAGTTATTCATTATTCATAAAAAACACATGATTCAAGTTCCAGTAATTAACAAGCTATTAAAAGATAAATTATTTAGGTATTATAATTAATAAAATGATATAAAATATCATAAAAGAAATATGTATGTAAATTGGATATAACTAATATGTAGGAATAAATGCCCATAAACCAATAAAACCCTAATATATATAAATAATTAAGGAAAATAGTAAATAAATTATACAAAATTGTGTGGCAGCAGAAATAGCAGGTCTATGGTCGTGGCAATAAGTATGAGACAACAAAGTGGATTAAGGATACAATGTATATCAAAAGGTGAAATAATGGACACATGGAAGCGCAACAAAAAGTTCACCGAATTCCAAGGTTTCATAAAAGCAATTCATCAAACACCGTTTTACACTTTCGTCAACTAAAAGTCTAGAAAAATTGGGCAAACATAAGAAAAATCAATAAGAAATTTAGAAGAAATTTCAGGAAAATTAGTGGAAATTAGAGCAATTTGGGATTCGAATGTCCAAAAAGTAGCTTAAAGTGAACTACCACTACTACTAGACAAGAGACCTAACACCCAGTCTAGCTAACACAATCACCACCCGTGACAGTAGTTAGAGATAGTAATGTTGACAAGTGCCCCAATTAGATCTGATTTTGAATTAATTTTTAAAAATAATAAATGATGTTAGAAAATTGTGAAAAAATTTACTCCTAAGTTATTTAATATGTAGTTTAATAGAAAAAAAAGTTAGTTTGTTGAAATTATGTTGTTATATATATCATCTCTAAGAAATAACCAAAATCAAGTAATTTTCAATTCTATTTACAAAACCCTAAATGATATAATTTCACCTTCAAAATTTTTCTGTAATTTAGCTATGATATCTAGATTGATGCCATGAAAAAAGTTCTACTAAATTTATTTGTCATAATTTTTTACTTTTTTAGCTCATAAATGAAGGTTGTATTGGAATTTAAGGAAATAATTTGATTTTTCAATGAAATAGTTTGTTTTTTATCTTAATTCTGATGAAATATATTTTAATAGAAAATAGTGATGTTAAAATGAATTTTATATATGGAAGTAGATGATCTTGAAAATATATATATTTTGAAATCGAAATTGCAAATTGGTCAATTATGTAATTTTGTTATTTTATCTAAATGGAGGGTTAAATGAGACTTCCACAAAGGGTTGGATAGACAAGTGATGGAATGTGTGTTTAGTTGCTAATTTTAATAGGAAGTACAATAAGGATGTGTAAATCTAATAAAATATGAAGTGTTGAAGTGAATTTAGAAGAAGGATATATTGAGTGAAATGTCATATTAGGTCTTAATTAATATTATCAAATCTAAACCGGGTGATTGACTTGGACAAGTAAGGAGATCAAAAACTAAGGAAAAAACTAGGTTTAATTGGAAGTTGAACCGAAATTGAACTAAGATTAAACCGGGTTGAACTATAGGGTTCAACCCTAGTCCTAATGAAAGACTAAATCACTGAATGCTTATATGAGAATTACAACTAAATAAACTTAAGGAGTAACTTAAAGAATATTCTATTAAAAACTTTAAGGTAATCGAATTTAGAGAATGTTTTAGAGGGTGATACAAAGGATGAATTGGATAACAAACTAAGTGAGAGTCAACTTAAAATGACCCTAAACCTTAGATATTTAGGTATAAGGGCTTCCTAAATTAAGGATAACAAACATAATTATAGGAAAATAAGTAGATTACTATTGTTTTGACACAATGATAAAGAATTAAAGATTTTAATTGTAATAAACTCATACAACTAGCTGAGTAATAAATATTCCGAGTAATAAATATTCCAAGTAAATTAAAATCAATACTTTACTGTATTTTAGATTATTATTTCCAAGTACTTAGAAACTTAAGTATATATTTACTAGTGTTTGTAAGTAGATGATTAAATGCGTGTAGCATGTGTCTTTGACCATTGTAGTAATGATTTGGAAGCTAAGCTCCTTATTGTGTTACTTCATAAAGAATTGCTTTGGTTGGATTGTTTAGAACTAGTTAATCATCCTTAAAAATTGAATTAAACCAAACCTAACCTAACATACATTACAACACATTATGGGACGATTAAAATTCTTTGACTAAATATCAACCTCTTCAAAAGAGATAACAAAAATGGTCACTTTCTCACTCTTAATCGAACTAAATAATAGAAAAGAAGGTTGCGACAAGGTTGAGATGTTAATTTGAAGATAGTCATTAGAGGAGTAAGGTCTATATTGTAGAAGTTTGAGTTTTGGGCATAAGTAAAGGTATCATGCTAAAATGTGAAAACTCCTTCAACCCAAATTAGAGTAATTGAAATTTCATTAATATCACGATAAACTAGATGATATCGTACGACAATATTTACTTATTCATGCATTACAACTAATTAATTAATTGATAACCTTACTTTTATTTGTTTATACTTCCTTATGTATCTATCCCTCTTACTAAACAATAATTACTCACATCCTGATGGACTCTTACAGTAAAGATGTAGCAATATACCTATACCTAAGCTAGTTGCTTTTAAGGTTGTAGAGTGAAGATTGATGAATACTTCACTAGACTTTAGGCTACTTTGGCTTATTTTACTTTTGTTTCTTTTGGATGGCCTTTTAGTCTTTTGGGAAATCAATTAGGCTACCTTAAACAATCTAGTTGGTTCCAAATACTACATGTAATAACAAAAGTAAAACCATATGATATTTAAGTCTATTGTAAATATATACTCAATATCTATATAAGTTGGAGAGCTAATGTCCAAGCTTTATATATAAAAAGGTAATGAACCAAATGTTTAAAAGCAGTTTAATCGAATTCACCTTATGAAAATCAAACCTACCATAATAAATATGAGGCAAACTTATATCTTAAAATGGATTATATGACAGAACTGTTATGATTTCACCACTTCAAAACATGATACGTTTTTAATACAATTTGGTTTAGTTTAAATTGCTTTTAAAAACACCTTATTTTAATTGATAAAACTAATAATTATCATAGTTTTTAATTAAGTATTCACATTTAAATTAAGAAACATTATGCAAAAATTAAGATAATATGATATTATATCATGATGATATTACATTTTAGTTGTTAGTAAAGACACATGAGTTTACTTGAGAGATGAGAGATAATGATAAAGGGAAAATAGTGTAATGTGAAGGAAGAAAGTAAGATGAAAGATAGTCGGCACACGCACACACACACACATCCCCAAAAGGAAAAAAAAAAAAAAGTAAAAGTAAATAGGGTTAAAACTAAAAGGTGATAAGCTCAAAACTAAAAAAAAAATATATATCACTAATTTTAGTTTTAATAAGAAGCGAACAGTTGAATTTTATTCAACCACTAAACCAAACTACGAGCAAAACCAAACCATAAAAGACCACATTTTACACTCTTCAGTCTGGTTCTCGATTCAATTTGAAGGATAACCCAATACAAAATCTCAAAGATCTAGGAGCTAAGAAGTTCAAATGAATACCCCCACACTGCAGTAGTATTATCTTCTCAGCATCAAATTGCATTTCGCATACTCCGTGTTACCTAACCCAAAATAAGGGAAAATTTTCTAGATCAACGTGTACCAGACCCGCATAGAAACTTGAACATGAATAAGGGGTGCAGCAAACACAAGGAGGAATTTCAGCCACCGTCATTAGAAAGGCATCACCGCTGGTTGCACTAGAAGAAGTGGCAGATTGCTAACCCACTAGATTTAACACTGGACAGGTGTGAAAATAGCAAAACAAGGTAGAAGATGAAATAATTGGCCCTTTGCTAATAAAAGCTTACAACATTAGTGGAAAGTAATTGATAACGAGGATGTACAAGAAGATGGGAGAAGACTTAAATTAACCACATCCATAGTCTACATTTGGCTTTGCAACAAGGGACTGGAATGGAACTTCAATTCTCTCTTTTACAAGACACCGAGCTTGCCCGTCTTCCACCACCAATACTTTTCCAGGGGGACACTGAATGGTGGATTTATCCTTACCTTCATGACTCAGAAACATGCTCAAAATGTTGAAAGGGCTGTCGCCTTTCACAAGCCGAGACATGGGACTGAAACCAGCCAAGCTCACTATTGTTATCACGCCTACAAGAGTAACGACTGTCCCAGCTGCTGCACCTATTAAACGACCCAAGCGCAGTCTATGATTTTTGGGATCACCTTTAGCTGGATTGCTCCCTAATGGATTGGAGTTTTTCTTAGCATCCTCATTAAGTACACCATGGATTTTCCCATTGCGCTCAGATCTAGGTAACGCAGAAAAATTAGACAGATAGGAAGGAGGCCGGCTGGGGTAAGGTGGGAGCATGAGGTCATTGCTATTTTTGGCTGTTTCTCCAGCGAAAGCAGAGGCCTCCTGAATTACTGCCAAGTCCTTCCCTTTGTATTCCTTGAGCTTGTCAAGCAACATTTCCCGACCATAGTCAATCTCTCCAAGGGCTGCTTCCCTTTCATACCGGTGATTTTGCTGCATTCCCTGGTCATTTAAGTAGTACTGTCAAGAAGCTTCAAAGACATTAACTACACCCCTAATTCTACGATGGTAAAATCAAAGCACCATTACCACGGTGAACCACTGCCATACTCAGATCCATATGGCCAAATTTATCCATTTCCCTATGAATAACCATGAATAAATATTGGAATCCTAAAAATTCCAACAGAAAGCATTATTAAAACAAAAATTTAATTTCTTTCAGCAGTATGTACCAGATACCACAGTTTCCTAGCAAAAAGATGTCAAATGATATAAAAAATTTCATGCAAGTCTTGGTAATATTATGCATCCTTATCCAGGTGGCTCCTCTTGTTGAATATGGTAGGCTTCCACGTATACTCAAAAGGAATATTCCAAAATCTAGGTCATCCCATCCCATTTGTCATGTGCTTTTTGTCAAATTACTTTAAGAAAATCTATCAACTAATTTTCTACTCTAAGGACTCAAGTTTGCTACTTGCAAAATCATCTGTATTTATAATATACATGCCGAAATTAGTAGCATTTGGAGTAAAGGCTCTAGCATACACCTTGATCTGGTAAACTGCTTAGCTGCCTAAGCAGCTAGATATCAAAGATAACAACCCCCCCACCCCAAAAAATAAAAAACGAAATTTTTTCCATGATAACGGAGACCCTCTTAAAAACATTTAACATATTTCCCTCATTCTGCCATAGTGTCAGAATGGAAATATCATTCTTGAAGAGGAATCATTGTCCACTGATTTTAATTAATAAACAGGCAAATAAAGATCAAGCACAAATTTCTATGCCGAGAAGCCTTTTTCTGTCTACTTACCCAAAAAGGAACATGGAAAAGTTGACTCTGGAGTTCTAATCTCCATATGGACAATCCTGTTGCAAATGCATATTTTGCTTCTCTGAAATTACCACTAAACACAAATTCTTTAGATCTCCAAAATTATTCAACACGCATAGCACACCAAATGGACATACAAAGTAATGTTCATCTGTTGCGAAGGAGGGGAAAATATCTCTAATATAATGTATGGCATGGATGTTTTTATGACTTTACTGGGAACTAATTCTGTAGAAAATGGGAAAGGATGAGGAAAGAAGAACTTGTATTTTTCTATATTTCGGTATTATTGGTAAAAAGGCTAAAAGTTCGGGAGATGCATGAGCTTTGGAGGACTAACAGCTGTGATCACATATGGCCAAGTCACAAGATACAACAGGAAGCTGCAAACAAGCTGAAATTCTCTGATCAATCAACCACCAATCTCTAAACACAGGATTTAGCAAAAATGCAAAATGACTTTCAATCTGTTGTACTGAATAATTAAATGCAGTGACACACCACTATCAACAGTACCAATTAATTTGTGTTTTAAACAAGAAAGAACTGATGGTTACCTAATAAAACTATAAAAGCAAAGAAATATCACCCAAAAATGGTAGTACCCTAGCAGAAAATTGGATAAGATTCACTTAGACTGACTTCTCAATATGTGTTCATCTGCAATTTCCATAACAAAATTATCCTTTTTTATATGTGATTCAACTTTGTCATGATCATATCATTTGGAGCACATTTTCAAAAGCAATGTTACTCCAAGATGCCACAAGAATAACTAAGTTAACAATGAACTGAATACAAGACAAGAGAAGTCTGTTCACCATTTAAAGCAGTATTCCATGCTTATTCATATTGAATAAGCACATAGCTTCCTTCTTGATCATTTCGTTGAGCAAGTCATACAGGCACAACAGTGCACAGTTGAAAATGATGTGATGAGGCTAAAATTATTCTTTTTTAAGTAACATTCACATTTCCTCTGCAGATTTTATCAATTTAACCATCTCTTCATACTTCAAACTAACAAAACATGTTATTGAATATCCACTTGCTCAAATTCAATGATCAAACCATTTTGGGATATGTTGTGTGCCTTTGACCATTGAATTACTAGTATTGAACAAGAGTTGGTTGATACAACTACTGCTCACAAAATGGAAAAGACCGTCGAATTACATCCATGTAAGTTTTGATTGGATTGCCATGGCCAAATGCATCTTCTTCTTTCTTTTAGGTAATTACTGCCAATTACACTCTTTCAGGTAAGTTCCACTGTCCTTAGACCACAACTAGACACAAACTCTTACTACCCATTCTAGGAACAATGTCAATATCACTACATAACTGGATTTTTTTAAATTTACCTATAAAATTTGAATTTGCTAAATGTCATTCTTAACCAAACCTTTCTTTCGTTTTCCAAATTTATTACCTCACCACTCATATTTTACAACTTGTACTCATAACCAACGAATTTTTGCCAAAACCTGTTCCCAAAGACAATGGAGGTAATAAATTTGACAAGTTCAATTAGGTACAACATTTTAGTAACTCTAAATTTCAAGTGTAAAACTTCAAATAAATATGGCATTTAACAACTTCAAACTCTAAAGGTAATATCGAAGTGATGCCCAAAGTTCAAGTAATAATTTTGAAACTACACCCATACTTTCTGAAGCAACATCACACCATCAACCCTGCTAACAGATTTCAATTGCCGTGTGCAGAACTCAGGAGCACATAGCTACATTGTGGATTCACAAACAATTATGCATAAATTTTCACAGAGCCATCACAGGCAGTTTAAGCATTTTATGACTCTCCATAGGAGTTGGNTTTTAATATTATATTATAAAACATACCTAAGAAAGTTATACAACAAATTGAATTTGAGTATCAATTTTTTTTTTATTTGAGTTTTAATATAATATTGATTTAATTAAAAGGAACATTTTTTTCATTTAAAAAAAAAAAAAAGGATGGCTGAATAATATTATCAGGCAGCACCTTCTTTTAGGATCCCACTTCAAGCCGAGTGATGTGTGCACAACAAGCGAACCAGCGCGACGCCATGGAGGAGGGTCGACCTAGCAATTGACTGGGGGCAATCAACTGGTCGCACAGCCATGGTTTCTTGAAGGTCGGTGCAACAGAATTTGGTTGTTTTATTTTTATACAATAATGTTGTAAAATTCAGATTGTAATATTGATCCGAAAATGAGAAAGAATCGAGAGTCAAGGGAGTTAAATCGAGATAGAATTAGAGGGAACGGAGGTCAATAAAAATAAGATAATATAATTCATGTTTATTTAAAATGTAATAAAATTTATCTATTTATTTAAAAATTGAAAGTTAAAAGTTTTTTATAGATTAATTTTTATTTTTCTATTATTTTTTTTAGTAAATTAATATATTTTCAACAAAATACAATAAAAAATAATATATTTTAATTCCAAAAAACCTAATAAGTTCTTATAAAAACTGAATTAGATCGATCAGATCAATAAAATAAAATCGGAATCACGGTTAATAAGAATCAAAATAATGATTATAATCAATTTTATAGAAAGATTAAGTCCAACTATATCAAACTAGGTAAGTCAATATGGATTAGATCAAGTAAATCAATTAGGATTTGAAAACAGACTAATATAATTTAGCTAGTTTTACTAGCATGCTTTTTAGCCTTACCAATCTTTTATTAGTATGTTTTTCTTCTACTAGTTTCCTTTTCTACGTATTTGCCTAGATAATATTAGTATTCTATAATGAATTGTTTCCGTTTATATTTACAGCATCAACCAGTTGAATGGATCTGTTGGTGATATCGGATTTTTTAACAGCCGGTAAGAGATTCACAAATCATATGTAATATCATTTTGTGATTTAATCACAGAATTAGATCGTTTTCATTATTTATGCATATTTTGCTTTTTTTCCATTTTCATAAGCCCTTAAAAGTTACCTTCTTTCTTTTATTTATGATATCAAAAGCCTAGATCTGAGATCCATTATCAATTTGGTATGAAGTGAAAGAAGATCTTTATCGTTTAGTATAAGAATGAAAACGATCCTCATCACCAAATCATACTCAAAAGTCAAATTTCATCAAGTTCAACTTAATTTTGCTGCGTAATCCCGATTTGACTGATTATACGATAATACTATATCAGGGTCAAAAATATCTTTTGAAGATTCCATGTAACTAGTATACTAGTGAAATTTAGCTTATTTAACAACAAAAATATATAATTTCTCAAAGAAACAATTAGATATATTACCAAAATAAGGCATTAATAATTTTTTATTTTTTTAATCTTTTACAATTCTAGTGGAAACTCGTTGATATAATCCATTTTATTATCCTATTAGTTAAGAAGCTAGAGAATATTACGAAGCATTCCGCATATCTAAGACCAAGAGCTCCTAAATGAACTAGCTAAAGATCCACTCTTAGATTTCTTGGGACCTTATGACCAAAGATTAAACACTTCTTTGACGGGAGCATCTTGCTATATGTTTTACTCATCAAGTTCATTTTATATAGTATATTTTTAAATTCAAATAGAGAATACATATTATAATATATCCATAGATGCAAATAGAGGGCATATAAGTAGAGCTTACGCAATTAAATATGAGTAACAATAGTATGGACCTTGTTATATAAGTAAAGTTTTAACTCAATTTATATTATTTAAATCATATATCCTCTATTTTTGCTCACATAGTGTCACTTGTAATGGCTACCTATAATTGTTTGAGAGAATAAGATGAAACTATGAATAAACTCAAAGATTGAATAAATAATACATCTTTATAAAGTAAAATGTAAAGTACACACCTAGACTTGAAATTGGGTCGATTTCGAATCATGATCAGCACGAGTCCACTTTAGTCGAGCCTGGCAAGTTGTGGTGGTTCAATGAGTGAGGCTCATCATTGGACCCGATTTCAAGTTTAAAAAAAAAAGGTTTATGTTATAAATAGTATCTAAACTTTATTAAATGTGCAATTTACTACCTATATTTTAAAAATATCATTTCACTACCTAATTGACGTTTCTATCATCGTTTTTATTATCTGAACTAACTCTATTAAATCTTTTTACTAACATGAATATAAAAATGATCCAAGAATTGACTTATAGCAACTAGTAGGTTAAATGTCCTAACTTTTTAAAGTAAACTATAATCCATTTCGCCTTAAGCAATCGTTCCTACTACCTTAAGTTGAAAGGTAGCTAATGATTAATCTACTGAGGAGTCGTACAACTCCCTTATAGAAGGTTACTAGCTACCCCTAATCATGGAATGGTTGAAACATTTATGAGATCAGGCAAGTGCACCTATCAATTTTAATATAGCACATGTGAGTCCAAGTCGATCCCTTAGAGACTTCGAGTACTAATATTAACCTTATCTCTATTATCTAATCGGAAAATTATGATGAGTTGAATGAATTAAAAATACTAAAATTAACAAACTAATCTAATTATAAGACTTGATTAAGCAATTTAGAAAGTGATAAAATTGAGAACAATTTCAAGAAGATAATAACTTATTTAGGAATTATTTCCCCTAGTGTTTAACATGTGACCGCTTAAAATGTATCCAATTCAATTTCTATTATTCTTGACCGGAAGGATTCATAATTAAAATTAACACATTTCTCAAGCATATTAACCCTAATCCTAAATTATTTACTGGAATCTCTTCACTTAATAATATAATTTAAAATCGCATTAATGTATAATAAATTCCCACACAAAAGAATAACTTTCCGGAAGAAACATGTATTTTATCTCTAAATATACATGTAATTCTCTCTAATTATGTCAAGATCTCATTACACATGTGATTTCTCAATCATCATGCATAATATCATAGATTAATATCCTCGAAATATCAATTAACAATTAAATAACATAATTGAATCAAGAAAAGATAGAAACTTTATTGAAATTTATCAATCAATCTAATAATCACACGAAACCCTAGGTTCCACAATCCTAAATACAAGAATCTTAAGCTATCATAATAAAACTAAAAACAAATTGCAACAAAATCAAGGAATAAATCTTGAAGTTAGGTGTTGCTTTCGTCTTTTGCTCTTCCTTCTCTTCAAGTCTCTTCACTTTTGAATGTCCAAAGTTCTGTGTGAAAACCCTAATAAGTCATTTTATAATGTATTGTAAGGTTTCTTTTTTTGTCACCAGACACAGCCTGAGACACAGTTGTATCCCCAGGTTGTGTAACTTTCTGACCTTGGCAAATCTTCCTGGATAGACCAGACTGTGTAACTTCATAACTCATTCATTTAAACTCCAAATTGAGTAAAACTTGATTCCTTTTTTTCGTTTTCAATCCAAGAACGCGTTCAAACCTTGAAATCAAAATTTTAATCAATTAAGTATCAATTTCTTTAAAGAAAACCAAATATGTAAGGGAAATACTATAAAATCATCATGTGAAATGTATTTAAAATAAGAGTTATCAAACTTTCTCACACTTGAGCATTTGCTTATCCTCACGCAAATAAATCAAAACAAAAATTTCTGGACAAGAAACGCTAAACAAAATTTAACGCTACTTAGGAAACCGGTGAACGAATACACTTGACCCGAAAAAAGATAAGAAAATCATTTTCAATTATGTGAAATGTATTTAAAATAAGAGTTATCAAACTTCCTCACACTTGAGCATTTGCTTGTCCTCACGCAAATAGATTAAAACAAAAATTTCTAGACAAGAAACGCTAAACAAAATTTAACGCTATTAAGGAAACCGGTGAATGAATACACTTGACCCAAAGAAAGATAAGAAAATCATTTTCAATTAACTTGCAATAATAAAGTCAACCAATTTCACCTTTAACAATGTCATAATTTCACCTAACCATATTCGAATGCTCCAACAATACTTAATACTATAGTTCATTAGTTAGTTTATGGAAGTCAAAGTTTACCCGAGTCATTTAACTAAGAATTCTTAAACTAGAAATTAGATTTAACATCAAGCCAACTAGGAAAGAGCCATAAAAATTTTGTCCATTTGACTAAAGTTTATACAATTCTCTCTTCAATCTCACCAAGCGCTACAATTTAAAACAAACACATTTTATATCCACACATCCTCTGATCATCCTCTTAGTTCATGCTTTTATTGGGAGGTTTTTTAAATTTACTTTATTTAAGTACAATTGTGTTGGTAGAGGGAAAGAATCTCGCTCTTCTAATGGACCAAGACCGATCAATACCAACTTATCCCTTATATTGATAGTGGGAATGAACCTTACTCTTCTGACGGACTAAGGCCGATCCATACCAATTTTTTTCATTAATATTGGCATTGAGACTCAATCTCGCTCTTTTAACGGACCAAAACGAATCCTTACCAATTTTTTTTCTATTCATACACTTGTTATTACTTTTTTGCCTGCAATCATTGTAATTTTTCAGGGATTTCTTAGAAGAAGAATTTCATTTATTTGTTTGCTAAAAATTATAGGGCTCTAAAAATTTCTAAGAGAAAGGTATACATAAAAGTAAATTTAAAAATAATCATAACTAACTCTTAACTAGTGATGTTGTTCCAATCTCAAGTCTTAGAGTCCCAAGTTAAATAACTCGTAACTTTGCCCTCCACAGATTTGACTAATCAATTCTAGTAAAGCATAATAAGATCAATAATGATCAAGATGACATAGTTGATTTGGCCCAACAGTTGTTAATCACTTATTGCAAGTTAACTTAAAAATTAATTGGGTCAAATGTGAATAATTGGTCTCCTAAACAGAAACAAATTCATATATATCCTTTCCCCACACTTAATAACATACATTGTCCTCAATGTATGACTAAAAAAGCACAATAGTAAGATATGAAACAATAAAAAACATCATAGGGAAAAAGAAAATATATGTATTGAAAAAAAAACTAATACTTCCCTACCTTGAAGCATAAGATACTCTAGTCGAGAAAGGGTAACCAGTAGCTCAACAATAGTGCCCTCATGAGTAGAAGATGATGTAACAAATTTAGACCTCCTTTAAACAATCTACTTTTCACAATTTGTCATTGACTACTTGGATCGGGCTGAATTTGATGAAGAAATGTGCTGATGAAAAGTAAAACGTAAGGAGAAGGTGGAAAGAAGATGAAAAGTGAAATGAAGTTGTGTGTGTTTATGTTTTGATAATGTTGTGTAAGGCATGTATTAATGTCGTATGGGTGCTAGGTAAACACGGGCTAGGACACGACCATGTCCCTCGCCCGTGTAACTTTCTATGTTGGGTACATCTTCCTTGGCGAACACGGGCTGGGACACAATCGTGTCCCACGCCCAAATAACCTTCTATGGTGAATGCATGTTACCGGGCATGTTACCAGGCACACATGGGCTGGGATACAACCATGTCCTACGCCTATATAACTTTCTATCGAGAGATGTATATTGTTGGGCGCATACGGGCTGGAACACAACCGTGTCCTACGCCCGTGTAACTTTCTGCGGGTGGTGCATAAGGCTACGTACACACGGGCTGGAATACAACCATGTCACATGCTCGTGTAACTTTCTGTGGTTACGGTCCATTAAAGGGGCTTGGATGGACACGGGATGGGACACAGCCATGTCTCATGTCCGTGTAACTGTCTCTTTATTTTTATTATTATTTTTGTTTTTTGCCTAGCCTAAATTCATGAATTTAAAATAAAAGAAACTTAAAGAAATAAAAGTACTTAAACTAGAAAAATAAGACAAAGAAAACTAAAGAAGAAAAAAAAAATTAAACTAAAAAGAAAAGCTTATGACTAAAATTGAAACAAATAAAAAAAAAGCAAAGCAAAGTTAGATAAAAGAAAAATAAAATGGAATAAACTAAAAGAACTAAAGTGTGAGCAAAGTTAGCATAGGTCGCCTCTCAAGAAGCGCTATAGTTAACGTCAATGACTCGACGAGATACGTCTTGTCATTTATGATTCTTCATCCAAGTGGAGATAGGACACTTCCTGTATCTCGCTTTCGAACTCTCCATACGAGCGTAAATTTACCCTTAGGCCATCGACCTTGCCAATTCCATTTCATTAGTGCATAACTTCCATAGTTTCTCTCCTTATCATGCCACTTATCAAATTCATGTAGCCTAAACTTCTTAATTTTGTCCACTTTTAGCTTAGATGTGGTTATCATTGGAAGTTTTGAACTTTTCACCATAAAGACATGTTCCAAATGATTTCTTGACAGTTTTGGTTCCAACATTAGTGACTTTTCTTTGAAGGATCTTAACTTAAGATGTTTTGGCTTGTGGAGTGGATCAACCCCCTTCTTGTCCACAATAGATTCCTGAACTTCTATTTGAGCTACCACTTCTACACGATTGGGGTTGGTCATCAAATTTTCATCTCCCTTTTGCAAGCTATAGCTTGAAGAATCTTTGGCAAGCGTTTCCTGCACACATTGTGATATAACAACATTAGTGGCATTAACATTGTGACATGTGTCCTCTAAGTTAAGAAATTTGTTCGTTGCCTCTGGAGTTTTAAAAACTATTTCATCATCCCCAACCCGTAATATCAACTTATGCTCACTAACATCAAAAACAGCCCTAGCAGTGGCTAGGAAAGATCGACCTAAAATGATTGGCACCTCAGTATCTTCATCTATATCAAGTATAACAAAATCCACAGGAAAGATGAATTTGTCTACTTGCACTAAAACATCCTCTATGATGACTCTAGGGTATGTGATAGACCTATCAGCTAATTGAAGACTCATGCACGTTAGTTTAGGTTCTCCTAACCCTAGCTTTTTGAACAATTTATACGGCATCAAATTTATACTCGCTCCTAACTCTGCCAAAGCATTATCTACTAACAAATTACCAAGCATACAAGAAATAATGAAACTCCCTAGATCTTTTAATTTTTGTGGCAACTTTTTCTGGAAAAGTGCCAAGCATTCCTCGTTCAATGTGATAGTTGTAAGCTCCTCCAACTTCCTCTTGTTCAATAAAAGATCCTTTAAAAATTTCTCATACTTTAGCATCTGCAAGATGACATCAACAAAAGGTAAGTTAATGTGTAATTATTTGAAAATATCAAGCAATTTACCAAATTCCTTATTCTAATCAGTGTAACTTTGCTTAAGGCGCTGCGGGTAAGGGGTGAGAGGCTTGTACTCTGTCACTTTCGGTAGTTCCATACTTTCTTTTGATTTTAGTGGTTTTGCATCTTCCCTACGGTTGACTTCCACTTATTTCTCAACTACTTCCCCACTATCCTTCTTCTCCACTTGCAGTTTTCTACCACTTCTCAAGGTCACAGCATTGACATGTTCCCTAGGATTGACCTCGGTATTCCCTGGGAGTATTCCATGTGATCTTCCAGAGATTAGCTTCGCAAGTTGACCAATTTGGTTCTCAAGGTTGTGATTGGAAGCCTCTTGATTCCTTGACAATGATTCAATGTTGGATAAGTGAGCCTCATTACCTTAAATATATTTAATGAGAAGTTCTTCCACACTAGACTTCTTTTCTTGAGGAAGAGGAGGTTGTAATGGTTTTTTAAATCCAGGTGGGCCAAAGTTAGTCTTCTGCTGGCTTTGGTTCTGATTTCCCCATGAGAAATTGGGGTAATTCCTCCATCTAAGATTATAAGTGTTGCTGTAAGGGTTATTTTGTTGCATGGGCAGATTTCCTAGATAATTTACCTGTTCTAGTTGTTCTCGTGCTCCATAACCCTGCATGCCAAAGTCACTTACATCTGGTTGTACTTGTTGAGGGCCAACAAAGAGTGTATCAATCTTCTTACTCAATAGATCCACCTTGGCTGCTAGAGTAGTGGTCAAGTCCACATCATAAATTCCCATAACCTTTTGCTTGGCTCTAGTGCTTTCCAACTGATAATTGTTCATCGCTATTCCTTCAATCAGGTTTTGTGCTTGCTCGGGTGTCTTTGTGTTCAAAGTACCTCCTACGAATGCATCAATCATCTGTCTCGTAGATAAATTGAGACTATTATAGAATGTCTAAATCTACATCCATAGTGGGAGGCCATGATGTGAGCACTTCCTGAGCAAGTCCTTAAATCGCTCCTAAGTGTCATATAGAGTCTCCGCTTCCAATTGGGCAAAACAAGAAATGTCGTTCCGAAGTTTAGCGGTCTTCATAGGTGGGAAATACTTCTGTAAAAATTTATCTACCAATTCATTCTAAGTTGTGATTGAATTTCGTGATAAAGAGTTCAACCACTGCTTTGCTCTACCCTTCAAGGAAAAAGGAAATAGCCGCAATCGGATAGCATCATTTGTGGCTCCGTTGAATTTAAATGTATCACAAATCTAGAAAGCTAGAGATGTGGGCATTAGGATCTTCATCTTGGAGACCATCAAACTAAACATATTGTTACACCATTTGTACGATGTTAGGTGCAATTTGGAAGTTATTAGCCACGACGGTTGGCCTTGTGATACTAGAGTCAACTCCAATAAGTGTAGGCCTTGAATAGTCGGACATAGTCCAATTTGCTTCATTACCGTTGTTAGCCATGTGCGGTGGATCTTCTTGATCGATGAATTAAGTGTTAGCCTCTTCACCCTCTTCCTTAATCTCAATGATTGACTCGCCTTCTATGGTAGCCACAGTTTGTATAGGTTGCAATCTCAAATTTTAAAGGATAGTTCTCTCAATTTTAGGATCAAGTTCTACCAAATCTTCCGAGTTGCTTCGGGTCATGCACTACAAGGGCAAGAAATATAAAATCAATTACAGCTCTAAGTAATAAAAATAAACAATCAAAACAAAAGAAAAAAAAATGGTTAAAGTAATAAAGCAACTAGTGTTCTTAATATCGAAAGTCCCCGGTAACGGCGCCAAAAACTTGATATCAGGCAAGTGTACCTATCAATTTTAATATAATAGATATGAGTCTAAGTCGATCCCTTAGAGACTTCGAGTATTAATATTAACCTTAGCTCTATTATCCAACCGGAAAATTGTGATGAGTTGAATGAATTAAAAATACTAAAATTAACAAACTAACCTAATTATGAGACTTGATTAAGCAATTTAAAAAGCGATAAAATTGAGAACGACTTCAAAAAGGTAATAACGTATTTAGGAATTATTTCCCCTAGTGTTTAACATGTGACCGCTTAATATGTATCCAATTTAATTTCTATTATTCTTGACCGGAGGGATTCACAATTAAAGTTAATACCTTTCTCAAGCATATTAACCCTAATCCTAAATTATTTACCGGAATCTATTCACTTAGTAATATAATTCAGAATCACGTTAATGTATAATGAATTCCCACACAAAAGAATAACTTTCCGAAAGAAACATGTATCTTATCTCTAAGTATACATATAATTCTCTCCAATTATGTCAAGATCTCATTACACATGTGATTTCTCAATCATCATGCATAATATCATAGATTAATATCCTAGAAATATCAATTAACAATTAAATAACATAATTGAATCAAGAAAAGATAGAAACTTTATTGAAATTTATCAATCAATATAATAGTCACATGAAATCCTAGGTTCCACAATCATAAATACAAGAATCTTAAGCTATCATAATGAAACTAAAAACCAATTGCAACAAAATCAAGGAATAAAACATAAAAACCCCTTTTTGTTGATGAAAAATCTCTTCAATTTTGAAGTTAGATGTTGCTTTCGCCTTTTGCTCCTCTTTCTCTTCAAGTCTCTTCACTTTTGAATGTCTAATAACTATAGGCAAAACCCTAGTATGTCTTTTTATCATGTATTGTAAGGTTTCTTTTTTCATCACTAGACACAGCCTGGGACACAGTTATGTCCCCAGGTTGTGTAACTTTCTAACCTTAGCAAATCTTCCTGGATGGACACAGCTTGAGGACACAGTTGTATTCTAGACTGTGTAACTTCAAAACTTCATAACTCATTCATTTGTACTCCAAATTAAGTAAAACTTGATTCCTTTTCTTTGTTTTTAATTCAAGAACACATTCAAACCTTGAAATTAAAATTTTACTCAATTAAGTATTAATTTCTTTAAAGAAAACCAAATATGTAAGAGAAATACTATAAAATCATCATGTGAAATGTATTTAAAATATGAGTTATTAGTTTAACTCCTTATTCATCTATCTATGTCATTAAATGGACTCAACAAAGTTAGATCTAGTCGCAAAAATGATTGTATAAACTTTAATTTGATAGTAAATTGATCTTTTTAGATAATAAATTATGCATTTTGACAAAGTTTGAATACCATTTGTAACATTAGCACTACCCCCCCAACCAAAAAAGATAGACAAACAAATTAGGAGAGAAAAAGGCAAAACCAATTCAGTTAATGGTCTAAAGTAGACATTGTCACATGGATTCTCAAAAGACGAGAGGAGGGAGAGGGAGAGAGAGAAAGAGAAAATGAGGGTAGACTAGGGATGTTAGAGATTCTCTGGGCTAAATGAAACTTTGAAGTTCAAATTTGAAAATTGAGGAGAGATTGAAGTTAGAATATAGCAAAGTAATGGAACAATACGTAAGAGATTGAAGCCAAAGATTCTTTGGCCAATTTTTTTCTTGAAACATTCAAACTTAAATGAAGAAAAATCAAAGTGTATGGTGCAAGATTTTGATCATTGAAGTTTTCATAAATCAGAGCAAAAGCACTATAAAAAGGACAATGAGTTGTGCTTGGCTTCTACTTCTTCACCAAAAATACTTCAACATTCTCTCAAACAAATGAAACGCTTTAAACGCATTGCTCTAAATTTTTCTAGTTGAAGTAACTTACATTCTTGTGCTATTGTTTCTCTCTACTTCCCTCATTTGTTTATTTTTTTCAATATCGTGATAATTTTTATTTTAGAACTTAGTTTAAAAAAAAAAAAAATACTACCCACGATCTGTGATATTTATATCTTTATGGGGTTTTTTTTTTCCCCCTTCATAACATACTATAAACCATAATGGATCATTTTCTAGTAGTTCATCCTTTACCAAAAAGCAAGCTTCAAGTACAGGTTCTAATAGGAATTAGATTATTAAACCTTTAACCCATAACCAAGCCCAAGGCCTAAAAGGGCTAACAAGGTGAATTCTCCTATTTCAACCAACTCCTAACGAAACTGAGCTAGTCCTTACTTCCGACCAATTTCTTATGACAAGCCAAGTAACAACCCATATCTTAGAAGTCGTGTACCGACTAGTCGAATGCTTTGATGATAGCTTAGTCCCTTACATATACTTGCTCAACCATGACTAAGGCGACCTATAGATCGACAACATTGGTTCCGAGTGCTCCAGCACATATCCGCAACCACTCCTTGTCAGACAAGCCTAAGTTTGCCCAACACCCTTACTCCATCATCCATCCTGACCGTACTATTTTCTTTGTTTCTATTAGAAGTATCCCCAACATATTATTACCATGTATCTCAAACCTACATGAAAGAATATGCAGTGCTAATCATTAATTTACTTGAATTATCATTTGTAACTTTTATTATTTTTTGTACATTACTTTTTTTAGATATTGCCTTTTAGTCTTTTCTGTTTTAGGTAGGTTACCTTAGTTTCTCAAGTATAAATACCCGCTATACATATAGCCACATTATCAATTATCTCTTATCATCAATATATTAAATATACTCATTTGTACATTACTCTCATTAGCTTGTTTACTCTTTTCACTTTTATCTTAACCTTAAGCAATGCTAAGTGCCAAATAACCTCATCAAATCATCTTATGTGTCATATCGAGTTGTACCGTAAGTTCTCAAAAGTTCCTTAGTACATCGTATCCTCAAAGCTGTTCGTGGCTTTGCTTATTTATTTTCCTTGTTGTTGCACAATCTCCAATCTCGTCCTTTTAAGCTTTTAACAATTTTAGATCCATCTCTACGATCAACCTTATATATTCTTAACCTCGGTTCGGATCAAATTCCAAAGGGAAAGCTATAGCATCCAAGGCGTTCATGGATGTGCAATCATACCTCAACTTCATCGAAGACAAAGTAAAGGATGTGGTGTGGAATATGCTACCTCCACCAAGATTTCAACCTACACAACCAAGTGCTGCTAAGAACATCTTTCAAGAGGAGGAAGTGGCGAAGGATGAAGATGTTGAAATAATTCCAAAGATAGAGGAGGAAGCAATAGGCCAACAAAGTGGTAATATATGTAAGCTTCTTAGACTCAATAAGTCTAACATATTTACTAAACATTTTAGAAAGGTGTAAATAGGGACGGGAATTTACGAGCATTCCGCAACTACTGCCTAACAAACTATGCATGGAAAATAAGTAAGGGATACAGCATCTTAAATGGGCATTGGCAACAAAAGCATCTTGGAGAGGCTGAAAAAGACAAATTGCAATAGCAAATCACCTAAGGTAATGGTTCACAAGGTCAGACATTATTCCAGCTCAACCACGAGAAGTACAAGTATAACCTGTCACAGTATTTTGCAAACATGCACCTATCGTTTAACATAAGTACGGGTTTATTGCAATCTAGAGATGAACAAGAAACGTTCCATCCCATTGCATGAAAGATGAGCACAAAAGCATTGCACCAAGCCAATTAGGAGTTATACCGAGTCATACCACAAAGGTAAGTAAGCTGGTAGGTAAGTTTGCTTCCTTAGACATATAAGTTTGTATTTGTACAAATATATGGTTAGATCCATAGAAAGATAATATGGGCATAACTTATCATTAGATAAATGATAATTGGCAACCATGTAAAAGATTCGTGGCATTTAGGGTGTTTACTAATCACCACATAGCACAAAATATATATAAAATTATAAGTGTTATTTTAGACAAACATCGTTTAGTTAGGAAAATATTTTCCATTGGGTTTGATAATGCAAGTGCAAACATTGCATCAATTGAAGAGCTTAAAAACTAGTGTTAATCTATGCTAAATGGAACTTTTTGAACATAAGATGTGCATGCCATGTTTTAAATTTATGTGTTAAAGATGGAATGTTTGCTTTGCATGAAAAAGTATCTCCAATAAAATAAGCAATTGAACTTATAACTAAAAAGCCCTCTATGCACAAGTTTTGGAGAGATTATCATCACCAAAACGGTAAGAGGCCTAAAAAATTTAAATAGGATGTTAACCACCGATGGAATTCTACATATGAAATGTTACAAAACACAATATCTTATAAGGATTTTTTATGTAACTTTGCTATATACCACTTACTAGAAATACAAATTCACCCAACCAATTAGGACACATGTAACTAGTTGCTCAAGATTCTTAAGATTTTCTATAATTCTACTAAAATGTCTTCTCAAGTGTACAAGCCCTATATGCATTACAATGTGATGTAAGCCATTAATATTCTTGCCTTTTTTATTGAAGCACACGGAGACCCCATCCTCTAATAATGTACAATTTGAATGACATATAAATGGTTACAATATTGCATTGAAATTCCTCATATTTATCTTATTGCTACTATTTTGAACCCTCAATGTAAAGTTTATGTACTAGAAGAGTATTTTAAAATGTATTATAGCTATTTTAAAATGTATTATAATCTTATTGATTCACTATCAAACGTACAAGTTACGTATAGTGCAACTACATGAACAAAGGGTACATAGGTGACAAATAACATGGAAGAGCTATTTTCATGACTCCAATTCATGTATAGTGGTTAAGCATCAATGTCTCCCTCTGTATTGCCTACCTATCACATTTACTCGTTCGCAAGGGAATAGTTGTTGACTCAAAAATTGAAAAGACACAGGTCTAAGGGGCATAAAATGGAACTTTAGTACTACATAAGCACTAACTTTGAGTTCGACAAGAATGTAGACATTAGAGATTCTAACATTATCGATTAATGGAGGGTGTATGCAAAGAGTTACCCAATCATATTCTACATTACTTGACAAGTTCTTGTTGCTCTAGCATCAATGGTGGCCTTTGAACAAGCATTCAATATGGTAGGCTCATACTTGACGATCAGCAGTTTCCTTCTCCATTGTTAATATTGAAGGAACCACCTGGGCTAAAGATTGGTAGAAAGCAGCGTGCAAAGTACAGCCATGCAAGACATCAATCAAAAGATAAATACTTCAACAACCTTAACAAATCAAAGGAAAGCTTATATGCAGGCTCTACTCACAATTGCAATCAAGGTCAGAGCAATTAGCCATACCTTTCTCTCAATTAAAAATGTTTTATCATTTAGAAAAAGTATTTTCATATACCATAAAAGTAAAAACAAATTGATAAGTTTTTTCAGAGCTAAGGGTTTGATATTGAGATTTTCAAAGTAACAAATAAACAAATTGATTAGATTTTTTCTTTATAATAACAACTAAAAGAGTAATCACATAAGCTTAGAGTCTTTTCTCTTAATATAAAATTAACCAGGTTTTCTAAAAAATTATACTAAACCATGATGGTCTAATCTCAACTAGTAGATACGTAAGTATTTTCGAGGTAACTTTAAAAATTAAAAGAAAAAATTGCCCATGTTCTACTAACTTCTTCTTATATGGATGGCTTCTTTTATGTTTTAATGGCATTGGAATATTGAGATTTAGTTTTTCAATGATATTGTAACCTATTTTTGTAATAAATATCTCGTATGTAAATATCAGTACAAGTTCATTTGTACAACATATTTAATCAGTTTTGAATCTTGATTATAAATTTGTAATGTGTATCATATATGTCAAACATGTGGAATTCATCAATAATTTTCTTTTATATATCCATTTTGTATAACAAAGTTTTCAAATTGGGTGCATATGTGGTATATGTATACGTATATATATATATATATATATGCAAGATATATATGTTAATATTTATATTATATTATAGAATATATGTCAATGAATATTTATAATATTAAATAATATATTTGCTTATGAGATAAAGTTGTTAATATAAAAAAAATTGTGAAAATATTAAAAAATGAAATATCTATTAACGGGCCCGTGAAACGGCCCCTTCCGGTCCTGTCACAGTTCGCACTTTATAAAGCGATAGGCTCAAGCTGATTCAGACCACGTCCTGAGTCTATATGTACTTGTTTGTGTAACTACATCCATTCATTTATAAATGCATTACCCTTTGCCGCTAGGGAATCTTAAGTAGGCTTTGGGATTGAAATTTACAAAGGAGAGGTACACTAAACATAGTTTTACCAAATTTTAAAAAAAAAAAAACATCAAGTTAGTTTTTTGGGTCATTAGTTTAGAATTAAAAGGGAAAAGGAGTTTCACTTTCAACTTTCAAGTTAGAATATTGTTCTTAGGAAAATAAAAAGGAAAAAGAAAGAGTTTCCAATTTGATTTTTTTATTAAAAAAAAAAAAGAAAAAAGAAAAACGTGAAGATTTAATAAAAATCTAATAAGATCAATAATATATTTGGTATAATAAATTAATAAAAAAAATTATATATAAATATATACATGCATAGATAATTGATTTGAAAGGCATTTACGTCTGTAAAATATGAATGAAATAGTTAAAAAATGCAATTTCATGGATAATAAATATCAAGAAGGTTAAATCATAAAATTTAGAAATTAAAAAAAGATGATATGTTAGACCACACGGTTGTATTTTTCATTACTAGAAGATTGAATATAACGATTGGCAATTATATTCTAGTGATTCTTACAAAGTAGGATGCTCTTTGCTTTGATTTGTGCACAATGTGCAAAAAAAATTTTAATATGCTTCTAAATATTTTTAGTAAAATGTAAGTATTCACTATATAGTATATATTTTACAATAAAATCTCATAAATAAATTAGAACATATATGAAATAATAATAAAGGAAGATTGTCGGTCAGATTCCATGACATTATTCTATCTAAAAGTTATCTTTAGTTGGATACATATCTAGAGTGACATAAAATTTAGACCAATACATTATATAATTAAGATCATTTTCACTAAACAAAGGGAATATACAAGTTATACAAGTGGATGATCAAAGTTAGATGGATATTACATATTTAATATTATTAATCCCTCCTCTATATGAATGGATATAAGTAATCCTTAAATTTGAGACCTTCATCTATCTTATTTATGGAATATCGTACTTTGATATTATTCAATTTAATTTTAATTTAGATTATAAAAATTACATTTATCAGGTACGATATAAAATATAGAGAGGATAATGATGAGTCAATAAATAATGAATGATATGTAAGAGCCGCTTGGTTAAGGTAATAAGAACTCATAAGCTTGTGGTGATAACAAGTTTTATTGAGTGTAACTTATTTAGAAAACTAAGTAAAATGATTTAATATTGATGACATGCAATAATTTAATCAGGATCTTAATTAATGAAAATATTTAATCACGTAGCATCTTCAGTGTAAATGCGATAAATCTCATATTTTCATGTCCTCCATCCATCATAGTAAATGCGATTGGTTGCCCACACTAATGAATGCTTATTTTTTAATAGCCATGATTTTATTGTAGAGTACTACATAAATTATTTAATTTATTGTTTGGTTTGCAAATTGATTATAATTACTGGACAAAAGAGCTATGATGTACTAAACAAAAACCAAAAAGACTACACTATATATTTAATAGTATAAATATCTATTTCATATAGTATAAAATAAATAAATCTTTAAAATTCTAAAAATAAATCTATGATGAGTTTCTCAATCACAATACTAAGCTTTATTACAATTCATAAAATTAATAATTAATTTTTTTAATTATAAAAACCGACGAATGTGGTACAAAAAGATTGTGCTATCATTTTTTTAGACTGTACTATTTAATTTTTTTTATATTTCCCAACTGTATGAATCAAATACTACTTTAGTATGTGTGTGTATATATATATATAGGTATGGATGAAAACGAATACAACTAAACAAAAAATAGTAATCTCTTTTAAAGCATGTATATAGTAGGGCTCAATGGGCTGAACCAGTCCAGAACCATCAGTTCACGAGTCAAACGTGGGATGAACCATTTTTTTAATAAAAAAATTCTCTTTTTTATTAATTTTTTATTTGATCCAATTCTAACTTTTGTATATTTTTTCCCTAAATGTGACCTACTTTCTCCTTTTTTTTTTTAAATTGTACTAATTTATTAATAATTTTTAAATATTTTAATTAATTTCTAACTTAATGTGATTCCAACTGTTTTATTTTTTTCCTTTAAATTTTATCTTTTTTCTATATTCAAGTTCTTAACATTTAATAAGTTTTATAAAAAATACTTATATTAACTTAAATTGAATTTTCTATTCATTATTAATACATAATCAACTTATGATTAATACTCTATCATTAATTTATTAATATTATTTTTAAAAAAATTATCTTTTATCATTGTAAAAATGATAACTTTGATATGTCATAACCTAATGGCCCAATTATCTTTTCCAACTTAATGGTCTCTCTTTTTCTTTTTCTTTTTTTCAAAAGAGTGAATTGACCGTACTGACTCGTCAATTCAAGCGGTTTCAACCTCTTAAACCATTTAAGCCCTTAGAACCCAACGATTCAAGATACAATTTAAGCCCGCCCATTTTTAGGCCAAATCAATTTACAATTTGAAACCGAACTTTCCATGAGTCCATCAATATACATATGCAGGAAGGGAAAGCAGCTCCAGTGACAGAATGTATGCATACGCACTAACAGTAGCAGTATATAGTGTTGCAGTGTTTTTTGTGTGCGGCAGGCGTGTAATGCCTATGTGCATGTATTGTATTTCTAATTTGTCATGTGTCCTCATTTGAAGTATGACGTCATGTACGTGCAGAGCCAGCTATATAGCAGTTTGTGTATTACAAGACGAAATAGGAGCAGTTAATTGGTCAAAGGAACTGCCGCTTATAAACTCCCGTTATATTTGGATAACCGATGAGAAAAAGAAAAGTGTTAAATGTTTACCCCCCTCCACCTGCAGGATCGTAGGATTCTAACCTTGGATTTTTTTTAATTAAGGCAATCTAAAGATAGGTAAGTTGGAAAAAAAAAAAATAGAAAAATAGGAAAGAAAAAAAGAACCACACGAGAACCATTATTTATTTATTTATTTTTTTTTTGGCCATGGACGAGAACAAATTAGAATACAAATTTTTTTCTTAAAGAACCTAAAACTTGAAACCAACTGTGATCCTATTACACAAAATCACGATTGCGGAGGTTTTTAGCTGAAATTGCACATCGAATTGAAGATTAACAGAATTTTCAAAAGCGTCGGATTATGAACTTCAGCATACTGCAAAGTAAGCAATCCCTCATTGTATGAATAACATAACCCAAATTGCCTAAACTTGCATAAACATTTGTTCCATGAACGTTTGCATTCTTCGGTGAAGTTTTCTAATTTGCTCTTATTCCTTGCATTCAACAAGAAAAAGAGAGCACTACCCAGCACCAGGACAGGAGGCTACGCGTTTCTGATCTTTGCTTGCAGTGATCAAACACAAAAAAGAAACCTGGACAAGTTAACACATGTATGCTCTGCTCAGGTGGAATTTTCTGTTCTCCGATTTGCACTTGATATGCAAAACAATATGATTGTGGACAAAAACAGTAGCTGCCCCTCTTGAAATCCAGGTTTCGTTCTCGAATCAAAGCAGAGAACAAAATTGCTGTTTGAGCCATGGATCTAGATTAAAGAATGTCCATATATTTGTATAGGGAGAATAAAAATAGCATGGCCTTCCTGAGGGCAGATTTACATTTCGGGGCCTACAAAATCCAAAATGATGTCTCTGTACAAGGAGAGGATTGTCTAAGAAAAATCAAGGTAAGAAACTAGGATATGCTTCCAAGATACCTCGAGAAGAATTTGACATCATGAGTAGGATCAAAGATAAAGCCAAGAGAGTTTATGCCATCTCAATCTATCTATAAAATATAAGGACGACCTTAAGTTAGACTGTACACTGCTCGTCTGGTTTTGCAACTTTGCTATCAGTTCCTATCAGTAACCTCTGCTGGGACATTAAGATCAAAACACCTGTCAACCGGAGACTCTGTCCGAGCTCGCTTCTTTGAGGAGCATCCAGTCTCGTCAGAACTCCTCGAGCCTGAATGGTGCTCACACCTGGTTGCACCACCTGTTTATGCAACATCATCTATTAGCTGTCGTTGTAAATATTAGAAATCTCTCTTATATAGGAGGGACTATTAGATATGGTGGCATCATGACACAATTGATCTGCCAAATACAATCTCATAATATTACAAAATGTATCTTCGTATTTTACTTTTATCTATTCCTTTTATTTCACAGAATCAGCAAATGTCTACACAATAAACTTATCGTTTTTCTCTCAATAATTTAAGAGTACAAAATAAATTAGCTTTGCACATGGTATAAATTTTTTGTGATATAAAGTAGTAACATAACAATGGCACATTCACTCTTTTATTTTCTTATGCTATGCACTATATATTTCTTTTTATTTTCCAAATACCCAATGGTTCACACAAAGGAGATTACAACTCATTTACACATCAGGAAAAATCATATTGGCTAATATGACCAACATGAGATTCATCAAAAAAACCACACTACTACATGTATACTATGAGAATGAAAATCCATGCACATCATCAATAGAAAATTCTCTTTTTGAATACTTCCCACCAGGGGAAATAATAGCAAATGAATAGTATCTCTCTCCAAGTTAATGCAGACACACAATCTTCTGGAGTTTGCAGAGTTACCAATCATACTAATGCCCCTTGTTGGCCCTATACGACTAGACTATATCTTCGACACCATGGTAACAAAATGTATTATGGGGAGAAGTAGAGGGGATAAAACTATAAAAAGAAAAGTGCGAAGAAAACTATATGATGTAAATGTAAGCAAGAACTCAAGACCAGGACAATTGGAAGTTCTATATCAGCTTTGTCCTCTTCTTCAAGATCATATGAAACTAATTTTGTCCAATGCTCCCCTCCGATAGATAGCACGAGTCCAACACAATCTGCCAAACAGCCGAGCTAATCCACAATCCAAATTGACTTTTCTTCAATTGGAACACTTACATATCTTTAAGAAGCGAGGGAGACCAAGAAAGGATGGTAGTAATCATACAAAGCAGAAGCACCATATACAATCCATTCCATGATCAGTATTATGGAGAACAACAAGGGCGAAAGATGTGCTTCTCATTAGATCACTTCAGAAAACTTCAAAATAATTCTTACTAAAATAACTAATCTGGTGAAGAGCTTCTCTTTTTAATGGAAAGTAACAAATGCAGCAGGACCTTATAACTCTCAGAACATACACCTTATATGATCCATACAACAATTAAATATATCTAGTGCTATGTAGAAGCTGCAAGAAGGGAAGAAATGCGCTACAAGGGCCAAGATTTTCACTACTACTCATTTAGGAGACTGTTCTGCATTTCTTCATTTCAAGTTCCAAGTTTTCCAAAATGAATATAAAAGGAGTCCTTTTACATCTTGGTCAAAAGAGCCAATTGAGTCGCCAACATGGCAAACAAACATTGTCACATTCTATTCTTTGGCATGCCATGTTTTTAAGACTATCTATGAAAACCTTCATGATAAGAAAGGAATACTTTTAGAATAAGACCAAATCTTTGTCTACATTATCTTCTATTTTAAAGCAAAATCTTTATAATAGAAAAGGAAAAGGAAAATCTTTAGAATAGAATGATAAATATCAATCTTTGTTATCTTTTGATTTGCTATGCATTTTAGGAGATACTTCACATCCACTGCTATCTTTTATTAATGGGAAGTATTACCAAAAAATTTGTATAAGTACCTATACTTGAAAATGAATAAATGAAGCAAAAGTCAATCAAAAATTAGTTTAAATTAATTTAGAAGTAGCCGTTAGTTTACGAAAACAGCTACATCTAAACTAATTAAGCAATTTTGATAGTGTAGATAAAGATTTATTATCTTATTCTAAACATATTCCTTCCATATTATAAAGGCTTTGTTAGATACTCCTAACAAAAATGTAGTTGACATGGCATACAAATATCACTCATTACTATATCTACTACCATGTCCATAACACATGCCAGCCATTTCAATGAAATTAATAAAAAGGTGGCTGATGTAGCATACTATGCTGATGGCAGGTTTGTTTTAAATATGGCATGAATAGAGATATTTAATTATATAGATATAAATTATGTATTACAGCTTTATGTGATTACTAACAATCATTCCATATTCATATGAAATGACATGTCATTTGTGATCCTTTGAACTTTATATCAGTTTGAATTAAGTCATATAAAGGTCACAACTCATCCATAACAATCATTCCTTGCTTAAAAGGAAATGTCTCTTAAAAACACAATTTTATTTAATTTAATTGAAAAAAAGAAGAAGAAGAAGATTGCTAATGGCCAAAAGTAATAGTAATGAAAAATATAGGAGACAAAAAGAAAAGGTTATAAATGGCCAATAGGTATTTACTAATGAAAAATACAAACAGCAAAAGTTTCTAAAATTAATCGATTAATTAATATTTTATATAAATATATAAATATATATATATATATATATAGAGAGAGAGAGAGAGAGAGAGAGAGAAAGAGAGATAAGTTGTCTCTTGGAAACACAATTAAATAAAAAGAATTGTTGAGCTATTACTAATGGAAAGGTATAAGAGAGAAAATGGAAATATTGCAGTTGAACAAAAGGTATTTCTAACGAAAATGTATAATATTATAAATGGTCAAAAGATAATACTAATGAAAGGTACAAACAACAAAAGTTCCTAAAAGTGTGTTTGTGTATGTGTGGGGGTGTGGGTGTAAGATTTCCAATAACCAAGATCTGATAAGGGCAAGAATTAGTTTCAGCATCATCCAGTTACATGAAGATGTTTCAAAAACAAAATGCTTATTAATCTAGCAAAACATCATAAAGAATGTGATGCTTGGTGGATTGACTAGAGACAAGTAACACTTATCATTGTATTCAAATTCCAATACCTACTCTGCATCAACATCATATGCAAAAAGACTAGTAAAAAAGAAGATAGTAGATGTACAAAGGAGAAGAGCTTCAATTGTACCGATACGCCACTCAGATAAACTAGTGATATACAATTTACTAGTAAAATTCTGACATGTAAAATATGAATTGTAGTATTTTAAAAGTAATGCACTATCACCAATATGTATCTAAATATCACTAATACTTGCTCACAGCTCATATTAGTATCTACGAATCCTTTTTTTTTCCCCCTGTAGGAAGGGTTTTGACTTCCATTTAGCTCTAACATGACAGCTTTCTCCCTTAGAATTAGTTAAGATGTGTTGAAAGATTTCCATGAATATGATGTCCCTTGAATAATCGTGTAGCCTTAACTTCCATGTTGCATGTCAAAATGTAAAATCACTGCCCAGCTCATTTTATCTACAAGCTGAATGAATGAATGTGATCAAAGTGGGAGATAATTTTCCTGGGAAAGTTGAGATTTTCACTGAAAAGAAACAGGCATAAACAGAAAAGGCATATAACCCACTATACAAGGCTTTAGAGTAGAACCCAAAAAAAAAAAAAAAAGAAACCACCAATCACAGGGAGTACCAAATTATGCACCAAATAACAAAAGGGTGCATAAAGAGATACTCCCAAAGGAATCACAAAAGCAACTGAATTCTATCTAATCCTTTTGAAGCTAGAATTTTCCTCAAGATTTGTTCCCTCATCCAATCAATGATTGCACAGCCTCCTCAAATTTCTTTCCCACCAAACATAGTAGACCAAAGCAGCAAAGACGGAGGTAGTCTCAACAACTTACTAATCATTTTCACCTCTGGGGAATGTCCTGTTACGTGGATAGGATTCAAGCTCATGCATTAACATTCAAGAGTTTGGCCTTCTTGCCTAACTCCAACGGAAGAAGGAACGGAAAACTGACCTTTTAAAGGGTAAATCTTGGATTTGGAAAAAAGAAAAAAAGTGTAAATCTTGGGGGACCATAAGTATAGAAGCCCAAATTTGAAAAAATCATCTACTGAAACTTTTATTTTGATCTTTCTGACTACTAATTTTGGGTTGAGTGACAGCAACAAGGTCCCCAAAAAGGCCACCAAATAACATTAGTTGATGGATAGATTCAACAAAACCGGAAACATTAGTGAGCTCTCATACTAAAGATCAAGCTTCCATTTCGAAAATCATTTCTTCCCTCCACCCAGCAAACAAAACAAAAACAACAGCAAAAACAACAATAATAAAAGCTTGCAGTGGCTGCATTTAGGGTTTTCACTGGAACCTATTAAAATCAAGACCCTAAACCTTATTAAACAAACCTGTACCCACAAGGTAGGACCGCAGCAATCATGAAATTTACATTTAATTACTTGCATCTTCTCCTCTATACCACTGCAATCATCCACTGAAAAAGATTACGATCCAAAAATAAAGCTTCCTCTTTTTCAAATGTTCTTTATTAGTGTAAATGTCACTTGATAGGGGATTATGAAAAATTGAAGAAAAAAGATGGAAATCCTAGAACAACCAGGCTCCCTGCTGTTACCAATCCTATGGAAATGATGATTAAAAACCCACCAAGAGTGATCATCAAACAAAATTAAAAGCAGTCCTCACCAGCATTGCCAGTGGCTGAAGGTAAATACTTGTCAGAATCATCTACTTTTGCACTCCAGGCAGGAGGTTCTGATGCCCGCTCTATGCCCTTTGATTTGTAAGGTGCTATATTGTGATTGCCAAGATGGAGAGATCCCAATAAATCATTTTCAATGCACTCGTACCTGCATTTTGACTTAAATGTTTGAGTTTCAAATTTTTTCCCTAGGTAAGCAAATGCTGAGATTTATCCAGACACGATGTCCAAAATCATCTAGGTTGAAATACTCACATTTTCTTACAAAGGGTGTCAGTGATTCCAGTCAGATTGATAACTTGCATCCGCATCTCCATCACTTTATCAGCACTATATTCATCGAAAGGCTCTTCCAAAAATTTTGAGAGCCTCTCAACATTGGCCTCAAGCTGCTGCTGCTGGTCCTCAAATAAATTTTTTTTTATTTCTCTTTCCTCTATTGTCATCTCGTCTATAAACAGTTCCTCTCCAAACATGTAAAATGCAAAAGGATAAGAATACAAAAGAACCCGGCGAGCCCTGAAAAGCCTGTACACTCCATTGGTTAGCCAACTGAAATCTCTAAGCCTCGATTCCCTCTCTTCTGAGACTGACACCCTCTCTTGAATAGTTTCCCTCAGTTTACTTTCAAGCTTAAAGGAATCCAGGTGAGCCTTATAACGGTTATGATAATGCATATACCGATAAAGATCTCGCTTTGCACGTTCAGCCCTTTTCTCTTGGTCCTCCTTGTACCGACCACAACTATGGCCAGAGATACTTGACCAGGTATGGTCCCGGCCTGTAGCTCCACCACAAAGCCAACTGCACAATAAATGAGACAAAACAGATGAATAACCTTTATAATGTACAAGCAAACAAAACAAAACAAAACAAAACAAAACATAAGCAAGTCTAACAGTTAAGCATTATTTCCACATAGTCAGTATTGTTATAATGAGTGGAAGAAAATGGTGAATTACCAAAATGCTTGTCCACATATGCAGCTCACCAGGTTGCATCCACCATTCTTCTCCACGGGCTTGTGACATTTTGGGCAAGGCTGTGTGTGAACTGTAATCCAATTAACAGTCTCTGATTCATCTCGGCACTTCTTCGCCCAAAGCTCCCACATCAAACATGAGCAAGGTGAGTGTGCTTCTGCTAGACAACTAAAACAGAACTGGAGACCACATGAACATTCAACCTCACATAATTCATCTTCCTCAACCCGTATTGCATTCCCACAATGCGGTGTACTTGGACACCATTTAACCATCTTATTGTCCTCAATATAAGACTCAAGAAGAAATCGATCAAACTTCTCCGCCAAATCAGGATGCCTCCTACCGACTAAATTTCTAACAGTGGCCTCATCACATATAGCCTTGCATTTATGTGCCATACACTTCATCCGCTTACTCTGACCTTCATTTATCTTCACAATAAAATGTTCAGTCCAACCTATTAAAAGATTCATGGTACAATCAGTCATGCTACACTAAAAAAAGTAAGCACAGAAAATAGAGGACAATTATAAACCAAGAACTCTTCATACGATACAAATATCAGAATACACCACCTCTGTAGTAATAACTTCACAGCTACAGAATAGAGGTCATCTCAAACTGACATAACTTTCCATTGTTTTTACTCCCAAATAACCACCTAGTGGAATTAAAGACTTGACTGTTGATATAGTTTTTTCTTCTTCTTCTTCTTCTTCTTTTTTTAATAAATAAATTAAAAAAAAAAAAAAAAACCTTCCCAAGTAGATATTCCACTTCTAACTTATTTAACTGATGAGGCCAAATAAAGAGTAACATTAGCTTAAACCAACTGAACGTTCTTAGGACAGGTTTATGCTAAGCTAAGATAGAAAAGACTGATTTAACCATGCAGTGAAGAGGTCTCTGTCAATACAATCTCCTCGAAGGAAAAATCATGAGACTGATCAGATTCAATGGCTTCAAGAAACTAACTTTAGAAGAAAAACCAAACAGGATTCTTACAGTCATTGCAAAATCTATGACCACAATCCATTTTTGTTGCTTCAACACTGGGTACCTCTTCCATGCATATATCACACATAACAGAAGAAGATTGTGATATTGAGGAGCAAAGATCTTGATCCTCCACAATGGGAACTCCTGCATCCAAGAGCAGAGGTTCTTTGCCCTTCTCCACAAGCACTGCAAGCAATTTCTCAACATCCCACCTATAATGAATAAGAAGTGTTCGAGCATGATGCTCTCTCAAAGATAGTAACTCCATTACTCTTCTTAAATCTTCTCTCTGCACAATGGAACAAATGACGAAGCCTCAATAAGGCAATAAACACAGCAAAAGTTGAACGCATCCCATATCTTAGAACATGTAGGAGCTCAAATGGGAGAAAGGCATTACTAGGATTGATATGCCACATAGTATGCTCAGAGGTGCACATGGACAAATGAAAAATCAACGAACAGGAGTCTTTGTAACCACCCATGGTGTTTTCCTAACATGGTGAATGATCTTTCAAAATTCCATGTGTTTGCTACTAAGCACTCTACATGAAATATCATGCCTAGTGAATCTTTTTCCTTTATGGGTGTTCTTACCTGTGCAATCAACAGTGACTCTTTTGTTATAACCTGCAAAAAAACATAAGGGTTTCATCAGCACTAATCTGACACCCAGTGGAGTGTTCATTCAGTAGGAAAAAATGATCGTACGCAGTTCTATGTATCAACATTACGAACATGCCCCCATAATCCAAGCGTAAGATATTTCAATTTTGTTAACGCCATTACTTGTTAACGATGCTTGATCAGCATGAATTTTCACGATATAGAAAAATGCATTATGATATACAGATTTCCTTTGGCATTAACAAAATTCGAATAATTTCAGTGATGCTTAATAATAATAGATTGAAAAAAAAATGCAAACTTTATCACTAAATTGTTATTATTTGTTAATTAGTGCTCTAAGCACTTATTAACACACTTAATTTACACATTTCATGGATAAACAAATGCATTATAATATGCAAAATTCCTACTCATTAACAAAATCCAAACTATTACAGAGAAGCTTATGAATACTGTACTGCAAACACGCAAACTTTACCCCAAAATTGAATACCTACATCTTCAGATACATGCAATGTCAAACCAACTTAAAACAAATTCATCAAAGCAAACATCCAACAGGATCAACCAAACTAAAAACAAAAGTTTCGATTTTTGTACAATACAAAGCATAAAATTCACAATTTTCACAACCCTAAACACCACAAATCAAAATCTGAACCCAAACCCACGATTCACAACAGACCTCCAATAAATCACATATCCAATATCAGTGTGGAGATGAAGAAATCGTAAAAGGACGCAGAATTGCAAGAAGAACAGGATTTAGTCCAAGAGGAATAACCTTCGTAGAAGGAGCTTTAGGATGGACCCAATTGACATCAGAATCATCGTTTTCAAGTCCATCAAGGGACTCATGATCGGAGCAATAGTACTCATCATCACTGCTTAGATAGTCATCCATAATCAAAACACACTCTCTTCCTCAATTGAAAACCCTAATCAATCACTTATAGAGACTGTTTTCGTTCTAAATTGCGATTGCAAGAAAGCTCTTTTACGGCCTTCTCGTCGATGACTAGGGTTTTGTATAAAAATCAGTAAACTCTAATTATAGTTGCGATCACAAGAGAAGGAGAAAGGGCGAAGGAAGTGGGGGGGGAGATGGAAAGAGGGAGTGAGGGAGGGGGAGAGAGTCGTAAAAGCTTGAAGTTGCCGGCAATGGAGTGAAGCTTTGGTTGATGAGAGAGAGAGAGAAATAATATTATTTGTGAACTGAGAGGGTAAATTATCGGAACCACCACGGAAAAGGCTTATAGAATTTCTTCCTAAACTGCAAACGTAACCCTTTTCAGATTTTCAACACTTGAGTATTTATCTATCTATTTTTTTCTTCATTCTTACATAAAAATTAATTTATTCAACTTCACATATCTAAATATATAGTTTCGATATAATTATTTAAAATAAGAAGAGATGTCATTTAATCAAAACTTGAATTTAATTTAATTTACATTCCATGAGTTTATAAAAAATTTTACTATTTTAGGCATTATATAGTAAAGAGTAAAAATTTATATATATGTATAGCTTTTTTGACATGAGTTTTATGTCATCCTTAATAGATTGATAGAAGAAAATCAGTACTAATATTTTTGTTATATTTATATATATTTTTATTAGTATTAGATATGAAAGAAAAAACTTATTTTAAATTTCACATTCTAGTAATAAAACTTCCTTATGTTTTTCTGCGAATCATACCAAAAATTTTGACGATTTATATCAACTTTAGTTGCCAGAAATATGAATATTTACAGGAGCTTCCTATTTTAGCTAAACACGCTTGGGAGACATTTTTTTTTTTTTTTTGTTTTTTAACTATAGAAGAGGGGGATTAAGATAAAAATATATAAAAGCCCATCAATACTCAAAAGTCAAATGCAATTAAGTCAATAAAAATTTAAATGGTTGGTAACAAGATGTCGAGCAAGCAAAAGCACTAAATTAGCATAGGCAATCTGACTTGAGACTCCAATTATTGAACAGCATATGAAAAGAGGTATTGATCATGGTAAGAATACCCTTTACTAGCATCATAATTCATAACTGCACTTAGCATGGTGTTCCAAGATTTAGTTTCACAAGGCCTTTAATAGGAAATCATAACAATTTTAACTAAAGCTGATGTTTAGGCTGGTTTTAATACATGGAGAGAGGATTTAATTGGTTTTCCAATAGATCCATCAGTGTCCTGAGAAATGTATTTTGGTATGAGAATGACCAAACTAGTGATTCCATATGCCGAAAATTGACATATTTAAGTATTATGATAACCAAATCTACATACAACAGGCTGCTACAAGAATATGGAAAATCCCAATACTTGTGAAGATACTAATTTTTATAAGGCAAATCTGCCATTATGCTTTACTAACATGTTTGGTTCTCGTTTGAAGAAAATTAAATGTTGGAAACATATGTCCATTTTACCATCATATGGGGGTATCAAGTAGAATATATACTGAGGAGATGTATGGTTATCAAAATTATTTGGTTTCAATTTAATGGAGAGACAAAATTTGTAAATTCTTTTAACTTAAACGTTGTTTGCATGAATAAAACTAAATTCAAAAGCAGATAAAATGGAGAAACGACATCCTAAACCACTCAAGCTATGCTGTTTCACATTTTATTTGTGGAGCATTTGGAAACACAGAAATCATTTGATTTTTAATCCTTCAAAAGGACTTAGTTTAAATTGGGTGGAGTGTGCACAAATCAATGCTGTATATGTGTTTTTATTTTTTACACTTTATAAGTTTGTATACCTATGTTTTATCTATGTATGTAAAATTAATTATTAGACATATGCTAATTTTATATTAGTTCATAAATAATTTATTTAAGAAAAATAGCATTACTAAACACATCTAATTAACTTATATAATAAAATAGTAAAAAATTAAAAAAAAATAAAAGGGAAAAAGGACAAAAAAAGGAACACTATTTAGCATTAAGCAGTAAAATAACCTATCCATTAGCAATTCGAGGGGCTACACATATAACTCATGCTTCATGCTGGCAATTGACATCAAGAGAAACCGCAACGCAAAGTTGACACTCTATCTATTTTGTCAACATTAGATAATTTATAGAAAGCAACTTGTAAATCATCTAAACTTCCTTAGCATCAACTAGAATAAAGTTGCTTCTGCTAAACCTATTGAAGTTGATATTTACAACTTCACAACTAGTAGAATCATACCAAAAAATTTGCAAAGCTAACGATATGATTAAAATAAATTACTAAAAGTCATCATTAATTGGAGCTAAAAGCCAAACCTTCATGAATTTGGAGTAGATCTAGCCTTTTCTTCATTACAAGATTATCCAGATCTCTCAACATGCTCTTGAATCTTGTGTAGTTTTGTCTCAAAGGGTTCACTTCCCCTTTTTTTCTAGTAGTAGCTCATTATGGGAATGGAATTGGATGGGGAATCTAGAAGAAGGAGCTATTTTTTTTTTTCTATATATATGTATTAATTTTTTAAATATATTTAGTAATATTATTTTTATTAAATTAACTATTTATGGACCGATAAAAAATTAATGCATGTCTATTACTTAATATTTACACATATAGATGAAATACAAGCATGCAAAGTGTAAAAAATAAAAACATGAGTATCCAAAATAAAAAAGAGTGAAAGACATGTACTAAAGTGTAATTTACAAAAAAGTATATCAGTTATCATATGATGTGATCACAAACTGAAGCAATTGGTGAAAAAATAAATTTTTTGTTTTATTTTCTTCTATAAGTATTTTGAAATTTTTATTAGTTTAATTGTAGTTTATGGAATATAGGTGAATTTTAGATCAGATTTGATAATCTAATTCCATATCATATATACTCCTATAAACTAATAGACTCGCACTCATATTGCATATGCAAAAATAAAAAACAATATAACATGGTCATATTAGAACATAAAATAATTACTAATTGTCGAAATTATGCACATGATTATCAATAAATATGATATTATGTTTATTATATGATTTCGTGTAGATATGAAACTACTAACTATCAAAATGCACTAATTATACTCAAAAATATTGTAAAAACTAATAATTTTAAAATTTATACAACTCGTTAGTCTTTTACAAAATACCCTAGTATCATGATATCTTGAAAGTAAACTCCAAAACTATGGCATTCTTGAAGATAAAGGATTATAAATGAACTAAAATACTAATATCTTCATTATCTTATTATAAATAATCAATTTCAAAATTTAACTTTCATTGTATAAGTAGATTGATGAAGAAAATTTTATTGGAATGCACTTATAAAGATTATATTAGAAATGGCGGATTAAAAAAATAATTTGGTATTTTTGAGATATAGTTTTACTTTTTCTTAATGAATGACAACTACCATATAAAAAAAATTATATTTTTTAAACAATACCATACATGATATATGTATTATAAGCCCTATATTTAGAAGCTTGGATTTAGTATATAAAGTTTAGGACGATTAGTTAAAAGATCTAATCAAGTCTAAATTATTATAATAACATTAAAAATATTAGTAAAAGTAACCCTGTAAATTTGAATTTAGAAAAATAAATAATAAAATAATAGAATATTATAATATCAAATTATAACAATATTATCCGTTATTTATTGAAAATATGTAAAATGAGTTTTGATAATTAACGAATTACTAAAGATAAATATATGCACACTAAAAATCATAAAATAATATAAAAAATATTTAGGAGTACTTACTTATACTCTATATGTATTTAGGTATAATTAAAACTATGTGAAATTAATTAAATTGCCCCAAAAATGTTAGAAAAATGCTAAATAATTAAAGAAAATTACAAAAAAAAATCAGGGAAAAATAAAAAAAAAATTAAGGAAGTGAAGAATTATCCAAATTAAGGTTGCGGCATGCTAGGATTAAGAAGGAAAAATTCGACCAATCAATTTAAAGTAACTAAAAGGTTAAAATGAGAAGAAGATAAGGCTAATGTTAACTCAAAATTAATGAAGAAATTCTCATGTAGCTCTATAAATATCCAAACCTTATCAAAAGCTCACTTGGTCTATTTAAAGTCTCAAAAAATTAGAGAGAACTGAAAAAGAGAAAGTTAGAGTTTTTTATAAAATTTAGAAAAAATCTATGCAATTAGGACTTTTAAACCAAACACACGACCCATGGCCAACTGGAATCGAACTGCCACCACTAATATACCCCACTATCATCACCTAAGCTAACCGACAACGCTAGGACCACCACTGATGGCCGGAAGTCTAATAGTCAAGTGAGTCCAATTTTAATATAATTTTATTAAATTTATTAAAATTATCAATTTTATCGAAAAAATTATTAAATTTAGTAATTTGATATTTTTATGTATGTAGATTTAGGAAAAAAAAATCAGTTTGATTCAATTATATCTGGAAATATGTAGTGTTTAAGAAATTGAATAAACTTGAGTATATTTCAATTTAGATATAAATAGCCTTAAGAGTATAATTTTAAGTTCAAAATTTTTGTGTAGATTACTTAAGAGATATAAAATAGTTCTATGAAACCCTTTTTCAAAAATGAATTTTTGAAAATTTTAAGTAATTTTAAGCCTTTAAAATATATATATATAATTAGTGATTTTGGGATTAATTAATGGTTAATTAAATAATTACTGATTTAATGTATAATTAGGTATTTTAAGATGCATATCTAATGTAGTACGATAATTGTAACATTTAGAGTATTGGATGTAATTATTATGAGTATTATGTAGTAAATATATGTAATTTTAATAGTATGTGGAATTGGAATTATAAGAAATATAAAATATTAGGTTAAAATGAATAATATAGTAATAATATTAATATATAATAACGCTAGTAGGAAACATAAATTTAGGTAATTATATGAAAAATACAAGATTTTCTCATATCGGGAATAAATTCGATATATAAATGAGGACTAGGATATACCGTATAGGTTAAAATACAAGTTAGGGACCAAAAGTGATAGTTAGAATACTCGAGCTTAACGTAATTAATTTTACATTAGGGGTCGAAGTGCATTTTTAAGATTTACATAAAACACTGGTAATTAAAACTGAATTAGAACCTAAATTGAAACTAAATTTAGAAACCGATCCCAAAACTAACCTAGAATGAATTGATAATAAATAATATATATATATATGAAAAATTGAGTTAAATCATAACCTAAAATGTATATATATCATAAGGATATAAATACAGAAAGAGTATTTATATTATAAGAGATACAAAAAAAAGTCAACCTACAATAAGTTGAGTGAGCGAACAAAAGATTGTAAGTAAGTTAGATTTAATACTTTATTGTGTTTTGGAGTATTCTTTTAAAATACTCGGAGACTTAGGATTGTATATGATTGTGATTGTAGGTAGTTATATAAATGTGCTTATGTATCTGATTTCGTGCTGAAATCTGTATTATGTTTAATGATTGATGTGAATTGAATGATATGAAATGGTTTGATTACTCTAAATCGTACTTAATCATAACTAACCTAAATACCCTAATTAGACATGCATTACAACCCTTTAAGGGACCATTAGGATTCTCTAACCAAATACCGATACCCTCGAAAAAGATAACGCTAGATAGCATAATGATCTTTTCTCCATCCTTAGCCAAATTAAGTGATAGGAAAAAAGGTTGCGATAAGGATAAGGGCAATAGTTCGAAGGATAGTCATAAGAGGAGCGGTGTCTTTATTACAAAAACTTAGGTTTAGTTATGAGCTGTTGTAGGAAGATGAAAACTCTTCAACCTAAATTAGAGCAGGTGAAATTACTTTGATTACACAATAGACCGGACCACGTTATGTGATGGCATTTACTTGTTGCATTACATATAATTAATTATTTGGTAGCCTTGTTTATGTTTGTTATGTATCCACGAGTCTCCAACCTAACTTACTAAGCTGTGGTTGCTCATACCCTTATAGATTTTCTTACAGGTTCTGACTTATATGCTGCAGTATAATTATCCTAAGGTTAGTTTCTTTGTGAAGCTATAGGGAGTGAGGATCAACTGGTTGTATGATCAAGTCTTTTAAATGTTTTGTTAGTATTTTTAGGTTTATGAATAGGCATTGTGATATATTAGTTAACAGACTACCATAGCATGTATAATATTCTTAGGAATTATACAACAATATGAATGTAAATATATATATGTGTGACTTAAGGTTTTGGCTTTTATGTAAATTATAGTTTAAATTTTAATTGAGTTGTTTACTTCAAAGAGAGGAGCCGTGAACTCCTTGTATAAATTATATTTATGATAGAGACTATGAGGTCAATTTCTATCATAAGTTGATTAACACGACGGGACTGTTGTGACTCTACGACGGGACTGTTGTGACCCTACGACTTCGAAGCATAACATGTACTTACTTTATTTTTCAGGTATATAAAACACAAGTGTGTCCAGTCTTGATATTTTGATGGCACACATGATTCTTCTCTCAATCCCTTTGTCGATATTTGTTTTGTATATGTTATTGTTCTTAAGCTGGGCTCCAGTTACAAGTTGGGCTTGCTTATATCATACGTGATAAGCATGGTACTCTATTGTCTGGGGCATTTGAACTTGTTTAGTCTCCTATGGCTAAAGCGATGGAATGTCTTGCATTATTGCTAAGTTTGCATTTAGCTTTGAGGATGGGTGGATAATGTTTTATTTTTATCACAAATTGTGTTATGTTGCTTCAGGTGCTGTCTACTTCGAATGGTCGACTACAATGGAGTTCTAGGCCTTATTTCCAACAAGTCTTATCACAACTAAGTGACTTATGCGAGGTAAAAGTGGAATTTGTGTTTGTCGATAGAACAACTAATAGAGCTGCAGATTAGATAGCTTCATTCTTTAGAAGGGGAATGTATCCTTATAATTAGTGGTTAAATATCTCATTCACCCCTCAGAAGTTACTTTCTAGTGATTATAGTATGTTTCCTTTTCATGTCAATTATGTTTAGTAGTGTATTTTGTCCAATAATGGTTAATGAATGAAGTGCTCTTTCCTAATTAAAAAAAAAAAAAACACAAGTGTTATTCATTTTTTTTTTAATATGAGCAATCAAGTTAGTTTTGTCAATTTTATTAATATTTAAAACATCAAAATATGACATTTACTAAATAAACAATCAAATTGAATTATAGATGTACAACATCTCATCTTCTCCTTTGAAAAAGGATCATCATGACCAACATATTTATAGGAATACATAATTTATACCTTCATTACTCAACAAATGATAAATTAGAAAAAGAGTGAAAACAAGCATTCATATAAAAAAAAAAAAAGTTGAATTCATGTCTACATATTTAAATAGTGAATCACATTATATATAGAACTATGAGGCTCCATTCATAAGTGAAAATTAAAATTCTTATACATATGAGAAAATTATGAGACACTCTAGTATGTATCCATGATACGGTTGCATAAATATATAAAGTAATTGTGTATATAGCACCCACACCAAACCTAACACCCCCCTCCCCCCCCCCTCTCTCTAAAGTATTTTGCTTTATTTTATAGGCAACAATCATTATAGGCCATTTACCCCTAACTCAACTAGTGTAACCACTAATTTTACTACATGACAGCTGCTATGAGAAAATGTCTCAATTCAAATCTAAAAGTTTCCAATCGTTCCTCCATCAACAAATAGAAATCACATTAGAGCCATATTTTCGTTATTTAGGTTCTTTTTCAATTATTCCTTTTTTTTTAATCGTCTCAATTTAGGAACTTTTGTATGCTAGATCCTTAGGTTTCATTTTGCAATTGCATAGGAAATTTTTTTGTTCAACATCAACCATTTCTATCTAGGAAACGTATCCACTTTCAAATTAGATCTTTGAATCCCTAATTTCTTTTGACGTATTTTGTTAGTTCTCTATGTAAAGAAAATCTTGTATATTAAATCTATGCTATATTAATTCTTAAAAAATAGAACAAAGAGAGTAATGCATGCTAAAGAAAGTAATTGATTATGGAAAAATGATAATACAAATAATAAGAAGGCCATAACCATTTTTTAGAACTACAGCCGCTTCACATTCAAGATAACTACGAATCAATAGGCTACCTTTCCACTAAAGTCATCATAAAAAGTAAATTTGAATTGCCATTAAAAAAAATCCATTCTTATTTAGCTAAGGAAGATGCAATATCATGCAAATAGGTGCACAAATTTACCTCACTTAAGTCAATGTTTACTTAACTAAAGAAAAGAATCCCTTTGTTATTGATATGAAAAGAAGGAGGATGCAACTTAGGTGAACATGATCAACAGCCACTCACGTGAAACAAAGGGATAGGTCCTAACCTCGAGACTACAAAAATGGTAAATGGTAGTTGTAGTTTGAAGCAAACCCATATATAAGTGAATTAGATATGATGCACCAACCACCTTACATGTATCTAAATAACTAGTTGATAAGACATAGGGCTAGCTTCCTAGGGCCTCTCGCTACTAGCCTTAATCAAGAGTTAAATAAGAGTCTCTTAGACTTAGGTAAGGAAAATGCTCACACAAAGACAAGAAGGTTGAAAAAGACAAAGGGAACATCCATCTAATGATTACGATTGAGTATTACAATGGATATTTATATGTGCCATTTAGTGCAACTCTTAGGTTTTGTACATTTACTAAAAAGGTATTTTACTAAGAATAGTATGCAAACGATGATACATAGGTAAATTAGACATTTGGCCAAAAAATATGTGTCTAGTACACTATATGATGTTAGTAAAAGTGAAGTATACGTGTCACTCCCTAAGAAGCAAATTCTGGAGTGCAAATTAATTCCTAGATAGGGGATTGGTGTAAGTCAACTCGACATGAAGGTTGGCAAGGTTATTAAGGATAAGCCAACAGTACAGCCAGTTGAGTTGTGGTGTCTACTTCTTAGCTAGTCCTAAACAAGTTAGTGCTCTTCCTCCAATCAAGAAATAGTAAAGTATTAGTGAGAAGCTTGATGTTTTAGTAGGTCAATCTTTTAGAGGAGCTCAACTTCTTCATTTGTATCTTACTGTTAGAGATTTAGTGGAATAGAGTGGCTTGTTCACAAGCTTAGAAATACGTAATAGGCCCTTGATTCCTATCATCCCCTTAGGGCTATTTGAGATTTGGGATAAAATTTGGCCAAGCTTTGTTATTCTCTTCCTCAGGGATGTATAAGCTTAAGTTGACAACTTTAAAGGAACCAGATACTCCACACGCTTCTAGTAAGTCAACCTTGTAAGCATTACGATTGATCTTCTAAGCAATTCAAAATGTTCCATCTGACCTATGTGATAACTTGCTCTTCCTTAAGCTTAGGAATCTATCTTTACTCAAGGAATCTACACCATGTCGTTGAGCCCAGACTGTCTAACCTTTCTTCCTTGATGATAGCTGCCAAGCCAGATGCTCAATAAATTTGATACATGATCTTTAGGGCCTCTAATCAATTGATAGCATTCTGGTCTTAATGGCAATTAGGCAATGATGTACCATCAAGGGGAATTGAACCCATACACGATCTCGAATAGAGACTTACCTATCATCCTATGTACCGATCTATTATAAGCAAATTCTACCACAAGCAGGTACAGATGCCAATCAATTAAGTTCCTTCTAATCACAAATCGAAGTAATGACCCAAGTGTTTAATTGATGACCTTAGTCTATTCATCTGTCTAAGCATGTGATGAAGTATTGAACAAAAGATTGGTTTTAAGGCATCTCCATAAGCTCTTTTAAAAGCAGCTTAGAAACTTTGGATCCCTATTAACACAATGGTTTGTAGTACGCCACGCAGTTTCAAGACCTCCTATAAAAATAAAGAAGCAATATAAATAGAATTGTTAGTCTTTTGGTACGAGATAATGTGTACCATCTTGCTGAATTTATCTACCATGACCATAATAGGTTCCTTCCCATGAGAGATCTTCAACAATCTAAGGATGAAGTCTATACTCAGCTTGGTCCATGGTTTGGTCAAAATGGGCAAAGGCAAGTTGACCCTATTCAACTTGGCTCTTGGCTTTCTTATATACAAAACATCTCTCTAGCATACAAGATGATGTGCCTCGGAAGAGAGTTTACTATAACGTTGATGGGTCATTTGAAGAATAGCTACCGAAGAAAGGATGAGTATGAGTTTGGATGGAAAAACACAAAAAGAGAAGAATAAGCCTCATGAGCTACTCGTAGATATAACTCACTACTCAAGCATTCACAAACCATTACGTCACCGAATATAACTCACCGATCCAAAATAGTGGGTTACTTACGAGTACAACCTTGCTTAAGCGTTGCTATGAGCTACATTTGGTAAGGTTCTCAATGTTGAGAAGAAAGCATAAGGAAATAAAATTTCATTCAATAATATAGAAAATTTGATTACAGTAGCAATATAAGAGACCATTTATATTGGTTCCTACTAAGGTTACTTTTACTAACTAAGTTACTAAAATGGATAAGAATAATTATATATACAATTGTAAAATGGAGAAGGACAATCTCATAATCCTTTTAAAAGTAGAATATTCTAGGTGTCAAATGTGTACGTACTTATAGGAATACGTGTTGAACTCGGTATGGAGGGCGTGCTTGCAAGCAATAAATTCTAACAAGTGGTGTTAAAGTCGATGTATCAAGGACCTTTTGTCAAGTTGAGCCTTTCGTAGTAAGTCAAGCTCTCAGGGACGAGTAGTATTGGTGCCTTTTAAGGTTCAAGGATTATAAGAGTAATACTCTAAACAAGTTGGGAAGCATAGAAGTTATCATTTAAGGCACTGCTCAATAGGTCAGAAAGACTTGATTCAGGTCGGCATTTGAGTACTCGAATGGTTAAATTGGATAGTCCTCTTGCTCTTGATTGGGTTAAAGGTCTAAAAGCTTGATTTCAATCACAATTCATGTGCTTCATCATCTTCACCTAGAATAACTTAGACTTTAATAACTCATATGTCATCCCTTCACCAAAATGGCTTGGTAATCTACCACCATGTGCCCCACACACTAATAATTTGTGCGTAGAGCAGGTCGAGACACATAACTTCCTACTCTTAGATAGTCATCCTCTATGAATTAATCATCTACAATGTGCCCTTCAAAACAACTTGATACTATAGAGCCAAAATGTGGGTCCTCAACATATAAAACCTTGATGATAAAGAACCCAAGTAACTGGGTCTATAGGTCATTTGGGAGGGAGTATCTTCGAGTAACGTATTGACCACCACATTAGCTGTCCCCCTCTTGTACTTTACCGTATATGAAAACCCTTCCATAAACTCGATCCACTTAGCTTGTCTCTTCGACAACTTTGACTAGCTCTTCATGTACCTTAATGACTCATGGTTTGTGTAAAATGACAAACTCCCTGGTTAGTAGGTAATGTTGCTAGATGTTTAGAGCTTGAATTAAGGTAAGGGTGTTCATGGTTCAGTTTGATTGGGTTTAGGGGCCGAATAGAACCAAATTACACTTGAAACGGTTCAGTTTAAACTCTCATTCAACCGAACCGCTTCTAACAGTTTGGGTTTTTTAACTGAATCACTTTAAATGTGGTTCATTTTGGTTTGGTTGAAATCGCTTTTTGAAAGCATCATCTTCTTTTTTATATAATAATGATAGTAATTAGAGTTTTCTGATGTCCAAATTGAGGAATATTATATAAGAATTAAAATCACACAACATTATACAACATCATTTCATCTTAATAATAGTGAAGGTGTATAGGTTAACTAAAGATGAGAGACAACTATAAAGGAAAATGAGTAGATTGTAAAAGCTCAAAGTACAATAAGAAACAACAAAAAAAGAAAAGGTGAATTAAGTTAAATTGAAATATCAACATAATTCAAAAGTAAAAAATATTGCTTATTTTTTTAATAACAAGCGGTTTGGTTCAAGTCAATCCTTCAAATTAAATAGTGAACCATTTAGGCACTCCTTAAACCAAACTGCAAACCGAACGAAAGCACAAAAGAAGTAACTTTTATGGTTTGATTCAATTTAATGAATGGCCCTAGATTAAGGAGTATAATTCCTTATAATAGACTGAGTAATTGAGGATGACTCCTCTTAACTTCTTGTTGAAGTAAGTGCCTTCTTGCTTTAGTACGATACCTCTGTCGACACTTGAGACATCACAATTTAGCTTAAATAACTTCTTAAAGTCCTAAAGAATAAGAACAAAGGTAAAAGTTAGCTTCTCTTTTACCTCTTTAAAACTCTTATACTATTTTTCTCCCCACTCGAAATCCACATTTTTCGTAGTTAGCTTGGTTAAGGGAACCATATTAATATTAAAGTCCTTAATGAGGTGTTGATGGAATGACGTCCATTTATGAAAGCTAAGAACATTGGTAGAAACTAGTCAAAACGACAGCTTAACTTTCTTAGCACCAGCCTTCACTCCATCTCCACTTACAATAGATCAAAGAAGATCACCTTAGGTCGACAGAAGTCACATTTCTTCAAATTCCCAAATAGTTGCTCAACTTGGAGTATGGTGAAAACAACTTCGAGATGTTCACAATGGCTCTCTAGGTCGGGGTTATATATAAGTATGTTGCAAAGTAGATGACCAAAAATTTCCCAATCATATCATGAAGCGTATGATTCATCAATCTCATGAATATGCTTACTACGTTGGATATACCGAAAGGCATCATCATCTACTCATATAATCAATGCCTTATCTTAAACGCTATCTTCTACTAATCTCTAAGTCGCATCGTGATTTATTGGTAGCCCAACTTCAAATTAATCTTCTAAATAATTTTGTCCCATGTCATTCATCACATATGTCATTCAATCTCAAATCAGGTCCCTATATGATAGTAATTTTGTTAATAGCTCGGCTATAAACACATCTACCATGACCTATTCTTCTTCAACACTAATAAGGTAGGTACAGTATAAGGACTTAGGCTTTCTCGAACATGGCCTTTTTCAATCAACTCATCAACCGATCTTTAGAGCTCGATAGCTTACTTTGAATTTAATCTATATACAGGCTTAGTTATAGGGCAACTCCTAGTTGTAGATTGATGACATGCTTGATGCCTTAGATGGGAGGTAGTCCCTTAAGCAGCTCTTGAGGGAATAAATCCTCAAACTCATCAATTATCCTCTACACTACGGTAGGTAGTTTGGTTCCTTACTCCTTCAATTCCAACAATCTTTGGACCAATAAGAAGGTTAGGGAATTTGACCTCATATCTTGTCACAATCCAACTCAAGTCATTACTAAACTCTTCTTCTTCTTTTGAGTTTGGCTCAACTGTATCTACATATCTCTAACTTGGTTAGGGGTCATAGGTGTTAGGATGATCCTCTTTCCCTCATGTTGAAATGTACAAGTATTTCTAAACCCATCATAGGCAACTCTATGATCCAACATCTACGGCTAGCCTAGCAATAAGTAAGAAGCACACATGGGTCAAATGTCAAACAACACCTCGACCTAATATGCGCCTATAGAAATACGACTAAGACTTATCTTATAACATGTAGTGTAACTTCTAGGGCTTCAAGTGTGAAGTGGTCAACACCCTCAACTTCTTTATGATTCTTGTAGATGCAGTATTAATGAAACTCTTACTATCAATAATCATTTTACACAAAGTTCACTTTACCTTTCATTCGATATGGAACAGGTTCTCCTGTTGCTCATTTTCGGTGGTAAGGGCAATACCCATGGTTCTCCTCATCACTATGCTTAAGTATTATCCATCTTTCGTGTTTGCAACAATCTCCTCTCTTGATAACTCTTGGTCGGCATTATATTTCTTCAATTCATCAACCTACTATCCACTTCAAGAGTAGGTGCTTCAACCTTAATGACCATTGTTCTTCTATTTTGGTATTGGGCAGCCATGTAGTCAAAATCCTAGCGCTTAAAGCATTTTATCTCACTAGTTTTCTACCCTAACACCTATCCTTTCTTAGACTTCGTCAACATCTCTTTCTTGATAGGTTGAGTCTTCAGGTCGGATCTGATCTCTTCTCTTTTAGCTTGGTCCCGTTCTAGTAGGCCTACATGGAATAGGTTGGACAAGTAGCGTTTTGGTGAGAGGCTGGGTATTCTGTTAGGTTGGTCTTCTAGAGGAGCTCAGCTTCTTTATCTATGTATTGGTGTGAAAGAGCTTGGCGTATCGGAGATGCCCTTGATTCTTGTTAGTTATTGCAATTATGATATATCTTATATATGCAAAAAGATTTTATTAATAAATATACTTGAGATATTTTCTTATACTAAATAGGAAGAGAACTTCCAACTTTATTCGGAGTTATGGATGCTCAATGGGCTAATTTAAACTGTTAGAATAATAAACATTTCACCTTTACATTGAGATATATATATATATATATATATATTGATTGATTGAAATTTATGAATTTTTACAAGAACCCATGTAAGCTTTTGTTAGAAAATCAATCATGAAAAGTATTTTAATAAAAACATTAGAAGTAGTGTAAAGATGGATATTTATAATTTTTTTTTAGATAATTTTATAAGATTGTTTCCTTATCATTGCTGTAAAAAACCTCTTTCAATAAAGCTTCCAAAGAGCAGCCTGAGGTTCCCTTAGCTTTTCCATCTCATGAGACACGAAGGAATGTGGAAAACAATCCGGAAGTTGCATTGTCAGCCAAAACATAAGTACCACCCATGGTGCTTGTGTTCTAATACTTTATTAACTAACATTAATTTGTTTTGTAGGAAAATCTTGCAAGGTCCAGAATGTTCTTTTTGTGCAGCAGATGAATCACCTGAACACTTGTCTTTTCATTGTGAATGAGTGCAAGCTATTTGGTTTGTTGTTTTCTATTTTAAGATTGAGGATTTCAACATTTCAAGGATTGATATCTGGCTTGAAGATATTATGCAGCAACTAGGTATGTCGAAGTTGCATGGACTAGAGATTTTGTCTCGTGTAGCTGTAGTTTTATGGCATATATGGCTTCATCAGAGAATTATTGTGCATATCACAAAGAACACCTACATTCGCAGAGTGTTATTGCATCCATTAAGGAGGAAATTAGGTTACTTACTTACATTGGAGGGGATTCTAGTAATGCTATTTCTTCTATTAGAAATGTGCAGCATTTTCCAGGGACATCATGTTCTGTTTTTGAATTTTGGTTCGGCAGGGCCTCATTTAGTTCATCAAAAGGAACGTTAGAGGGATTCAATCAGATGCTTCCTCCTAATAAGCAGTCTGTCAGAATTAATTACGATGCAGTCATAAATGTTTGTTCTAAAATAGGTGGTTTAGGCGTTGTCTGCAGGGACTCCACGGCTACTTTACTTCATGCAGAGACTCTGGTTGTTCGTACTAGTGATTTTGAAGTGAATGAAGCTTGTGCTATCCAGGAAGGATCAAAAGTTGCTTATGCTAAAAGCTAGACTAACATAGAAATTGAGTGGGAATTGGTACAAATAATCAAAGCTATATCCTCTCTTTTAGCAGCATCTTGGAAATTAGCAGGTGTAGCCCACGATATTTTATATTTGAAGCCTTTATTTAGATCTTTTTCCTTTCCTTTTGTTTATCGAGAGGCAAACACTCAAACATAGCACCTAAGTTAAGAACGGAATGAGACATTGTTTTTCTGGTTAGTTGACCCTTATCCTATTTAGTTCGTTCATTTTTTATGGACCGTGGCTCCAAGCCACTCAAGATGTAACCTTCTGCTCTGTTAACTTAAGTCCTTTTATTATAGGAAAAAAAATTACATTGACTTTTATAATATTTGTTATGGAAAAATGATAGTATTTCCAAGAATATGCATGATATTAATTACTAATGTTTTATGTAATAAGACTATTGATTATATAATTATCATCTATTCTATAACTATTAACTACTAATAAATAAGCAGCGTATAATGATAATTCATTTAGTTAAGTATTATATTTTAATCAATGAAATTTAATTTTATTAATTTTGTTGGGAATGAAAGTAAAAACAAATACATCTTGGAAAAATAAAATTACTCCGATAGAAATTGAACCACGAGGCCAAAACCCTGTAGAGGCATTCAATTAACGTTTAACGAATTAATCATATTTAATATCATTATAAGATTTTCTCTGGAAAAGATAATATAGTATATCTTTTTTCATTATTAAAAAATTTTAACAATCCTTTTTTCCCAAATTTGAGGAGATCCCTTTCTTCCGTCCCTGGCCAATATAGCAAGCAAATGGATATAAAAACGTTATCGATTTGGAAAAAGATAAATAAATAAATAAAGAGAAGATTCAACGTTTTGTAAGTCTAGATTTTATATTTTAATCGATCGAGATTCGTTCTAAAAAGTTAGAAGAGGTGTCTCATCTATAATATATATAAGCCGGAGACTATTTTTTGGTGTTTTAAGTGTCAATAACTTTTTTCTTAAAAAAAGAAAATCTAAGTTACACTATTTACCTTCTCACTTTCAAATATATTTGGCTACAAATCAACTCACAAATCAATATTCATGTAAGTTCCATTATATACAAATACACTTATTTGATACTACATCAGCCTCTTGCCTTTTAACCATCTTCATTTTCTCACGTTTACAAGCTTGTCCACTGTGCAATTTGTTTTCTTCTTCTACGTTTGAATTTCTACTTTGAATCTTCTCTATGATATTGAGATGTAGCAATACCTAAAAGAGTGGGGCACATTCCGTGTGTTATTGAGCTTTGATTCTTTTTGCAATTTATGTTTGGATTATCTTATATTTATGTATGTATTTATCTTATCTATATCTTATATATATTTTACCTTTATTTGCTTAAAATCTAACATAAAAAATAACTTTTATCTGTATCTTATTTGTTTTCGATTTAGAATTATTGTGAATCATAAAGTTTTTTATTGGAGTGTAGAATTGAGAAGTGAAAAATTGATATTTTTATAAAAATGAATAAAATAAAGTATAGATAAATTCAATTTTATAGGAATTTAGAAGAGAGGTATATATGTAATATGTACTTGTATTTCTATCTTTTTCTACCTTATTTTTTGCTGAACATAATCTTTAAATGAATGCTAAAAAAACACCAAAAAGATGAAGAAAAAATGAATGAAATTGATAAATCCGGAAGATACCCCACATCCCTCATCTTGATTTACTCGATTACGATTTTTCTTTCTTTTTTTTTTTTTTTTTCCTTTCACATGCATAAGAGTGTATTATCGCTCTGTTTTGAAAAACTCCATAGGGTAAGTGCAATTATTAAGACGTTTGATTGCAGCAACCGAATCTCAAAACTTTAAAATGTAGAGAAACTAATTCCTATATTGCCATGTGGCTCATATTTTTGAATATTTTACCATCATATGCAGCATTCACACACTAGTACACTAATTTGCTTCATCAATATAATTTCGACAATAGAAAATCTGTAATAACTTAGATTCTACTATCAAATAAAATAAAATATAGGACCACAGCCCGAAATATTTGTTGGTAGGACTGCAACCAATATCCATAAAATATCTCATGGAATTTCCTAAACTGCAACTTATTATTAACCAATAGCATATCGTCTATAACCATAGACCACTATCATAATAGCTCGAACACAGCTTGTATCCAATATCCTTATAATTTGGACTGTAGCCTCTTACCCACATAAATCTTCTCATGCTAAGTTCATCACCCTTCAACTAGATATCAATAATCAACTTAATTACAATATATGAGTAGTATAATAATCACATAAATAATTTGAAGTGTAATCTCTTGATCCACGTATCTTAGTTTATCAATAATCAAATACTTAGAAGTCTACAAGTTATTTTACTCCATCGTCTTTTATTCCAAGTTCTTGTATCTTAACATTATCAAATTAACCATTCCAACTTTATATTTCTGATTCACCTTAATGAAAAGTTGTTGACAATTAACAATTAGAATGATTGCCTAAGGAACATGGGATTAACCTAAGTATGGTGTTTAACCAAGTTTATAGAAAGGCTAGTCGCTCTTTTCTTGTTCAATCCCACCCTTTAGTATAATGAATTTAAGGTTTCTATTAATCTATTCATGTCCTTACATAAACCTAAATCAAATTTACAAAATTTTCAATCTGCTGTTTAGTATTTAGGTATTGCTTCTGTATATTCAATATTTATTCTAGTGTTTAGTCTCTTGTTCTTCATTCTAGGGTTTAGTTTCTTTTTCTAATTCCTTGTTATGGGACCAAGTCACAATCCCTAGCTTTATTCTATTCGATTCAATTAACAAATGAGCTTATAGGTTTAATCCATTAATTTGTTCACTCTAGGCTTATACTTTTGAGACAGACGCAATGTATGCTGTTGAACCGTTAAAACTAGTTGAAAAAAATCTCCTTTTTGCAAGATTTTTTTTTTTTTTATGTGCATTTAGTATTCATCAAATTTTCAATGTGTAATTCATTTTTTATGTAGCATCACTTATCATCTACAATGAGTGCTTCTCATATACGAGCTCTTATTCTAACCTGTCCATTCACAATTGAAAACATGCATATGCTATGAGTGAAACTTAGTGAAAGCCTCTTTTTCACTTTGGTGATAAAGTCGAATATTAGTTCTATGCGCTGTTCTTTTAGAATATGACTGGGTGCTGCAATTTACACAAGTTTGCTCATATTCTACAAAATTAGTATGTTTATGTTACCATAGGATAAGTTCATATCCACAATCATATTGCATAATTCAATTTTCTTTCTTAAAATATTTAAGAATTTTTGGAGGATTAGAAGTAGTAGACCTCGAAATTAAGTTTTACCCTTTTCTACTCCGTACTCAGCGAGGTCCCTAAACCATATGTACTTTCCTTTTTCCATACATAGCTTGATGTGCAGTAGTTGCGATGCCCTTATTCATCCATTTAAAGCCATAATTTCATTAGAATGTTCAGAAGAAAAAAATATACGACTTAAACAGCTGAGGTGGCTTATTTATGGACACAATTTCTTCATTTTTGCTATCCGTGTCGCTCTTCCCATGATTCTTCTTGAAAATGCATCTCCTCTTGTACCTCGGTAAAGGACATTCAAGTTCAGTTGAATTTTATTAGAAACGTGGGTGGAAGGTGTTATAAACCAAGTGTTAACTGCTCAAAAGCTGGATGGAAAAATAGTCCATTATGTTACTACCTATCTTCTTTAAAACATAAAAATCATCCTACTTGTCTATGTCGTGGATTGGTTGAGGCTGTATTGTGGGGGATCTCTCCTTAACTTTGTTTAGACAACCTTTCCTACTAGAAGTAGATTAATCATCGAAAAAAATAAGTTTGGCTAAATAAAAATTGCCATCAAATAGTGTGACAAAAAATTACTATTAAATAGACAAAACTACTTATAAATTTTAAAAGATGAAAACTTCGATTCTCATAATGAGATATGGGCATAATAAAATATATCAAAAGCAAAAATGAGATTCAAATAAACAATAGAATAGATAATGCACAAATAGTAGAATATAAAGTTTGTTAAAAGAACAATAAAAGAGAGCATAAATTCCCTTTTATTTTAATGCACAAAACCAAGGCATATATTTGTAATTTACATTGCACATACAAGAACATTAGCTAAGGTTCATTTTCAAATGCTTAGGTGCAATTCCCAAAGATTACAATGCAATCTAACATTGCCTTAATTTGTCTTAACTTGACTGAGGTAATAATTGTTTTTGCCGATTGTTGCGACATTGTAATTGTATGATTGGAACTTTGCATTATAGAATCGCAATACATCCCCAAACTTAAAATGTTTTAATCCACTATATGTCATTATTGAGTAATAACATGTAAAGGCTTTGAGCCTGTTTAGAATATCCACAAACAACAAAATAGACTCCACTCACACACTATATAATATCTTCAACATACATATTACATGTGGCCGAACTAGGTCCTATTGTACAATGAACTACATCTGCGACTCATCAGATGGAGTCTACTAAGGCTCTTATAACATCCCATATTAACTAACAACAACTACATATGGAATGGTGTAACTAGTCATAACCAACATTAGAGTCTAATCTTTGAGCACAACATCAACCAACAACAAAGATACACAAATACTATCAAGTCCCTTCTTGCTATTCATCATAATAAAGGTACTCTACATCAACTCCTAAATCATACACTAAGTTGTAACTTAAGTCATCATAATAGTCAACATCCTTAGAATTACCTACATCTAAAAATATAATGTCCTCAAAAGGTGAGCTAAACGCCTACATGCAATACCACAAACACATGCAGATGCCACAAATCAAACACCATCACATGCATTGATAGACAAATTATTACACATCCTAGCATTTTATTATTTTTATTTTTAGCGAGGTAACTAGCACAATCTTAGCATCCAAGACTTAAGATAACTTATGACCCTAGTTTATGTGCATACAAATACATAACGAATATATGGTATTAGGCATCCCCTAGTACCCACAGGTCTATGAATCAACCTAGAATCTACCCAGCTCTTTTCAATATGTGATTTCACTCGAGACAACGCCACATATTAACTATCACAGCACCAGCCCCGAATCACTATTACTCCCATTCCCTTAAGCCTAACTCAGTACAAACAACACAATCATTTAATTGGTATCTACACACCCGGTGTGGTCTTTTCCTCCAATTCTTCATATTCCCTATTTCCACACCCTAACAAACTCACCATGTATCTTAGTTGGCTGCTCTTCTTAGTTGAGACTTTGTAACCTCTACTCACTTACTTATTTATATAACTATAATATTAAATAGGAAAATATAGGGTTTATGAGCATTAAAAAAATACATTAATGATTAGTTAAATATTAGGTATGATTTTAAGTAATCGATAATTGATTTTGGAAAAGGAAAGCATACTTGGTTTTATAGAGTGAACTGGCTACATAGTCAAGCATGGACTAACTAACTGGTTTAAGATCGCATTGTATGGTCAGGAATGTTATTAACCAATCGCATAGCTCTATAGGAACCAGTTGGCTGGTCTTAATAGGTTCTACAATTTGCAGAATCTTACTTCTTATTCGAAATCTACTTTTCATCTTCATTAAATCTTAATGCCTTTTGACCAAACAATTGCAAAACTCATGCTAAACATGTAGAACATCATTTAACACAACTTCTTTTTATTATCAATAAATAAAACATCCACTAGAAACTTACTTGAGACAGAATCCACTTCTTGTAAGTTTGATTGCCTTCAAACACCACCACACTACAATTTGATGAAAAAGGGTTTCAAACATCAATATTTCATCAAATGTACATTACATACTAAGTAACTCAAACTTACCACAACGTTTTTTCTCTTCCACCAATCAAGACTGCTCTTCCTTGACAAGATAATCAGTGGAATCTGATTTCCTGCCCAAAACTAATATTAAATCCTCTAGGCATGTAGTAGAAACGTTTAGAACTGCAGAAAGAAAACAATACCATTATTTCCTAATGTTGGTTGTAAGAGAGAGACAAAAACTACCCAAGAGAGAATGGTCTTAATGTTTGGGGTGAGAGAGGGAAAAGAAAGAAAAGGAGAAAACGTACCCCTTGCAAAGTAAAAAAAGGTAGGACTTGATTTGGGTAGTAATTACAATATTATTCCTAATGGAAACATAATAAANAATTTCTACATTAGATTTATTGTAAGACTAATTGCAACTAGTAATCGGTTGTGGACCAATTGCAAGTTGATTGCAACCAATAGCAACCAAAACCCTTTTTCTTTTTAAAGTTTTCTCTTTTAAGAGTGAAAAAGATGTAAATAAGAAGGAAAAAACAAAGTTAACATGTTGTGATCTTCGAGTGTAACTTAGGTCAAAATATACGAAAATAACTCTAATGTAGAAATTATATAAATAGATTATTATCATTTTAAGAAATAAAATAAAATATGAGTATGAGGTATTTCGATTTTATTTCTTATTTTTCTAATCCGGTAATCCATCAAGGACTTATGTAATCCATAGTTTTAGGGGCACGATGCACCTCTAACCATTGACCCAGTAGATCTTGATATAGATCGTAACCCAATAGGGTCTGAGTTGGAAAACTATAAAAATGCATTCCCATTCATGCCCATGTCTAGCTATACCAGATAAAAAGAAAAAAGAAAAAGATCAAATCTCTAGGTGGTTTTATACTAGATAATGACGTAATCGTTCAAAATCTAATAAGTTCATTTCGATTTGTGGCTTTTTTCTTTCCATTTTTAAAACGCATAAAACAAAGACAAATAGACATTCATTCTGAGAAGGACGGTGTACAAATCCATACGTTACCAGATGATTAAAAAATCACTTCAATGAGAAGAAATCCTAGGAAAACGTAAAAGTCCTCACCAGTCGGCCGATTTTTGCGACTTTATATTGATAATGACGTTTAGGGATAGGTACACTTGGATTTAGTATTGTTTGTCTTTTTTTATTAAATCAAACTTAATATAATTCTCTTTTTTTTAACTTTTTTTTAAAATTAAACTTAATAATATGATTAGATTTATAAATTTTTTAAAACTAATTAAAACAAATTAAGTTTGATTTGAATCATTTATATCAAATTTTTGCTAAACATTTTATTTTTAACGATATATTTCTATTTCCATTAAATTTTCATATATTTCTAATTAATTTCCATATATTTATCGTATATAACAATACTTAACAAAAAGTCGTATAAGATATTAATAAACTTAATTTGATTGAATAAGAATAAAAAACCTTATTCTAACAAATAGTAACGAGGGCAAATAAAGCTGTTTATCCAAAGTCATATGAATAAGTAATAAAAAACACTAAAAAATGAAAAAGATATGAGAGATATGTAAAGATTATCAAGGTTAAACTTTTAATTTAAAAACATATAAGAAAATGACAATTTAGAAAGGAAAATTTTCTAAAAGTAAAATTTCAAATGGAGTTTACAGAACTTAATTTTAATATTAACTTAAAAATAAGAGAAAAAAGAATAAGTTATGAAAAATATAATGAAATTTATGAAGATTAATTTTAAAAAAAGTACAAAATAATTATATGATTTTTTTTTTATGAAATGATTCGATTCGATTCAATTCAATTCGCTTTTTCAAATTGCATCTTAAACCATTTATATATAATTAAATTGAACCACAAATCAAATTATTTGTAAAAAACCGATTTTTTGGTTTGGTTTATCATCCAATCCATGGTTTGCAGTTTTTTTCTTTTTTTCGGTCCTAATCTCGTTAAACAATGAGAATCCTTTTTTCTTAAATTAGAAAATCCTATTTTAGGAGAAAACGATTTTCCAAACTTGATATTGACGTAATATTATTAATTTTTCTTTTTACGGATTTCTACGAATTCTGATTATACTAGCAAACCCTCCCTATATTACTGGGGGGAAAAATGAAAATCCTTCCTATACTAACGTAGCCTCTTCTCTCTCGATGATTGTTGTCTTTGTTTATATTAACGGGCAATGCATGCGTGGCATTTATATTAAAAAATAAATCTTAAAATAGAATACATAAAAATGAAAAACTAAAATTTGATAGTTATTTATAAAGTTTGAGTTAGTGCAAAACCAATTAACATTATGTTATAAATAAATAAATTTATTAAAAAATATAAAAGATTTAAGGCACCAAAAATGCGAGAAGTGGCTTGTATTTTAATATTATTGATGTTGAGTATTATATTGCCTATTGATAACCCTTTCCAATGCTCTCCTTGATTTTTTGTCAACTATGAGGGAGGGGAATTTCAACTATAATATATCACATGAGAGACTAATATTGATATTATTACATTATAACTGCCATGGCATGCTCTCGTTATGAAATTGAAGAAAATTGGTATAACTCATGCAAACATGGAAATAAAAAACATCTTCTTCACTTTTGTCTTTCACCAAATGATTGTTGCAATAACCATGTCTCTCTTTCCCATGAGAATGTTTAAATAAAAGCGGCATGTTTTAATATGTTTTCCAATTTCCTAACTTAAAGAAAACTTTTTTTTTCTTTTTAATTTTGGTACGGTAAATGCGTTCCAGGGTACAGAAATTGAAAATAGTAAAAATTTGCAAGTGAAACATGCAGATGATCTTCCATAGATAAAAGCAATCCCATTACTTGATTAACACTCGAGACAAACAAGGGTGAACAAGTGTATAGGGCGGGAACTCCTCCGCAGACTTATATTTTTACAAAATCTATAGATTGAGACTTATAATTTCTTTTTACCTTTTATTTTAATTGTAATATTGTAGAGAGTTAAAATGCCTAGGATATTGGGCTAAATGGATATTTTATGGACTTTAACTCTCATGGTTAAGTAATAAAGTTTGGGAAATCCAATCTATACTCAAGATGACTTACCATGATTTAATTTAGTGGGTTTTGAATAAAGATTATCAAACTCATTTGCTCTCGTTTCTACCTTTCTTAGGTAGGTTCATCTACTTAATAAGAGTACCTATGGGCTTTAGCTCATAAAAAACTAATTAAGATGACTCTAAAATGAGTTTTGCTTCATCTCATTCGTCGGTCACCAAGATAATTTAATAGATGTTATTAAGCTCAAAAGTCCACAAATGCTTAGTAATACTTCCTTAATAGATATAATTGAAGAGATGAGAACAATAATATAAGGCTATATAATCTTTAGTCTCAATGATAGGAATCAGCCTATGATAATCTCCAAGTCGAGGTTGACCTACCTCGACCAAGGCTAACCTACCTCACCCAAGGCTAACCTAATACCAAAAGGCCAAGAAAGGAAAGAACGACTACTTAGCAAAAACTTTATTGGTTGTTGAGAAGATGAGAGACCAAATAACCAAGGTCTTGAGTTCAAAGACCAGCTTGGCATGGCATGAGGAGTCTACTGTTGGCCAATCTTAGAGCTCAACAACTGTAGATCGACCTCACAGAAAGCTCAACTAAGCATCATAAGACCTTAGCAACTCCTAGTCGAACAAGACATTCAACTATCAACCTCACTCAATTCGGATCCTACTCATTCTATGACAGCTCGAACGACCCATATACCAACCTCCCTGTTGAACATATGTTTTATATACTTTGCAAATATTTTCCTTATTTTAATTGTAAGCATAATCTTTAAGGTTTAAGATCTTATGTTTTAATTACATTTTAGGACTTATTATAAATAACAAGATTTGTAATCAATAGAACATAGTTAAACATTTTTTGAGTAAAGAATTGTAAAGGGCTAAAATTGTTGGGATAAACTCATTATTTATTTAGGCTTGATTCCTTGGGTCAAGTGATAAGGCCCAAGGAATCCATTCCATATTGGGATGATTCAAGGAGATGTAGCTTAATTGGCTCGAATTAAGGATCATTCAACCGGTTCGTCCACCTCTAACCTTTCTTAGGCAGGCTCATGTACTTATAAAGGCTATTAGCCTTGGGTTCATTAGCTACCTCATTTTGGATAACCATAAATCAAGCAAGCTCTATCTCATCCGTTAATCACTTAGATGATTTGATAGATACTATCATACCCAAGAGTTTATAAATACCCAGCATTTCCTTATTATTTAGAACTCTTAGAGATATTGAAGGAACAGAGATCCACTGTAAAAACTTTGCTCTCTAAGATCGAATAGCATTCAGGCAAAGAATTGATCTCATTCGCTAAAATTACAAGGTAAACACTTAAAGTTTCTTAAGACTGTCTTGTCTATCATTTGTGCATTTAAGACACTGAGGTTGCTTATTCCTCTTCCTTACCTTACTCTCACTTAATCATCCCTTCAGATAATATTCTTGCTTCACTTCTTTTAAACCACATATAGCGCACTACTCACGTAGTACGTACGTAACCACTCCAATCGAACCCATACATCTACAAGAATATACTCAACCCCTTCATGAGTTGTTCAAGCTTATGTCTCTGATTATTGAGTGTCATTTACTCTTTAATTTTTCTTGTGCTCTTATCAGTTTTCTTATTGAGATTGTAATGAACCTCTCATTTGAGCGAGTTAGTGAGTTACCCCTCATTTGAAACTCGAGTGTTGATTTAATGTTCGTGAGTTATATCAAACCTTATTTCAAGCTCAATCTCAATTGTGCTTATGTTTTGGTACATAATATCCATCCATATTCACATTCAAAATCCCATTCCATTTATTGTTCCTCATTTTTCCATTTAAACTTCAAATACCCATTCTTGGTTCGTGTTTGCTACATACTCCGAATCATATCATTTTGGTATTAGAGCTTTGAGGAGACACACGTATTATCATTCTTCAAAGTTTGGTTCATGGTTTGAACAATTTTATTACTTATCATTTTATAGTGCAATGTGTTGTTCGTATTCATAGTGGTCGTGATATTGTATTGTTTGTATTGGGTTGTTGAGTTACACAGCAGTGATTTTAGTAATTGTTTCTTTTTGTGATTTGCTTTAATGTTTGTTAGTCATTAGAAAGCTACAAAAATCGCATAGTAGTAGTTTTTAGGTTGTTGTTAGTTGTATTTTGTTAGTAGTAGTGTTTTGGGAATTATTTTAATGGTAGATCTAAGTTGAGTTAAGTCGAGTATTTCAAGTGTTTATTAAAATCCCTCAATAAGGTTGTCGTATGAATTAACAATGTTGGAAGACAATGTGATTATCAATAGTAGTAGTCCTCATGGTAGCTTGAGGAAACCTATTGATGACTTAGAGTATTAGATTCAAAATCTTACAAAGTCAATTCAAGAGCTTATCGGACTAGTGTGAGGTTGCCAACGTATAGACCGAGGAGAAATGTGTAACCGAGCTCCAACTAGTAAAAGTGACTCCAATGAGCTTGAAAACGATCGACAACAGCCTAAACGAGTTCCTGAGCTAAGAAGAAGAGAGCCAGAGCTGAGAAGAGATTTGGCCGAGCAAAGAAGTGGCCAATCTAAGGTGAATCGACCAGTTCAAAATGTAAAGGATGAGCCCTGAATACATAGCCGATGAGTTGACAACATCAAGCTTAGGCTGCCAACCTAAAGAGTTCATGACTGGATTTCTCGAATAAAGAAGTTATTTGAATACTATAAGTATAATGACATAACCAAGGTTAAGGTAGCTTTGTTATCCCTTATTCAGTATGCCAGTCTTTAGTAGGATAAGTTGGTTGTCAAGCAAAATCCTTAAAGAGAAGAGCCGATCAAAACTTGGAGACTTATGAAGCATTTGATGAATCAGTGATTTGTGCCGACCTACTTTAAGCAAGAGATGCTTCATGTTTTCCAACACTTGAGGCAAAGTTGAAATACTATTGAAGAGTACTTGTAGGAGTTTGAGACCTTGATGACAAGATATGAGAATACCGAGGCCCAGGACTGCACTATTGTTAAGTGCCGGAGTGGACTCCTAGATGACATTGTTGACATGATCGAACTACAATCGTTCAACTCACTGAACAAGCTAATCAATTTGGCATTAGAGGTAGAGAGACAGAGGAGAAGAAGGCACCAAAGGCTGACCAACTGACCTCAACATAGCAGCCTTAAGCCTAAGAGGTATGATAAAAGGAAAAGGCTAGAGAAGAAGATGGAAAAAGGTGAGTCTAATGGTCTTGACTAGGCTAAGACAAAGAAGGTAGAGAAGAAGAAAGTACCTGGCACCAAGACTTGAGAAGTTCAATGCTTCAAATGTTTGGGATATAGACATATTGCCTCCCAATGTTCGAATAAGAGGGTTATGATCTTAAAGGGCGAAGGACTTAATGCTCAATTAGATAGTCAAAGTGACAAGAGTTTGAAAAGTAAGTAAGAAGAGGTGATGTCGACACCTAATTTTTGCCCATTTATAGTCTTAATTTTTTATTTTTACAAAAAGGGTCCTAATTCAAAAAAATAATAAACAAAAAAATTAATTAATAAAAGATAAAAATTAATTAACAAATAATGAAAATACCAAAAAAATAAGAAAAGGAAAAATCATAAAAATTTCGTAGATTTTTAGGAAGTAATTTATATTAGGAATAATTAGTTTTATTGTTAGTTTTAGTTTTAGTTTTAGTTTAGTTAAAAATTTTATTTTAGAGAATCGGATAGTTTAAATATAATTTAATTGTAATGAATGTCAAGGCACAGGCCAACGGCCAATAGATAAGTATCGAAGTGTTTGGGGTGGATTTAGTTTCATATCTAATTAAATCATATGAATTTAGTTAAATCAGATTTGAATTTATTTGAATCTAATTTAATTACCGAATCGGATATAATTAGATATGATAAGATATGATATGGTTTAAACTATATAAACATACATACGCAGTCGGAAAAGGAGAACAAAAAAAAAAAAACAACAACAACAACATACTTGTTCACTCGCCACCTCCTCCCCTTCACCAACAGCAAACACAGATTAATAGTGACATAACTTCAGTCCCCATACATAACACCCCACTTTCCAGCCAACAAGAATCCCGAAGCTGTCTACGCCAACAAAGCCTTACACCAATGAAGTCCCTTCATAAGTCCATACTGACAAAGCCACGCAAAACCAAGTAGCAATTCGCACGTCTCCATGCTTAAATGCTTGAAGTCCTCACCACCAACTACAAGACCCCCTAACGATAGCAAATCACATCTCCACTGCCTAACACATTCATGCCGACGCCTGTCCTTCGCACATCAACACACGCATGCCAGATCTAAAGTCCAACTCTAACATTTGACCAACGCTCGAAGCTCAATGCTTGAATCGCAATCCAATCCGAAGTTGCAATCTAATCTGAAGTCCATCAATTTGCGACCCATAATCCGCGCACTGGATTATCTCCCAGTCGAATTACCGATCTGCATGCCAAAACACGCCCCAACAATAATCCAATCCGAAGTCACAATCCAATTCAAAGTCCAACAGCAGCTAAAAATCTTGAACACGTCCACGCTCTAATTTTTACGATCCACAAACACAAGCACAAGACACCGACAAACATAACCCAATGATCATACATGATTCGATTCGTTTAGCGTCTACATGTCCACAGCTGTACAACTGCGCAGCGGCTCTCTCTCACCATCCACATTCATATGCATGACTCATGCAACCCTTACGAACAGCAACCATTGTCCCAACATCAAGTAACTAGCCCAACTCCACCGTTGCAGCGAGCCCATCGCCCCTTAATTCGCCCAACAACAATCCACACATCATTCACCACACACCCACATGCCTGGAAACACATTGAAGAGTAGCAATGAAGATGGCAGCTTGCGCACAGCCTCCTGAATCAAGCTCCAAGCACTCCCCTCACTAATCACATATGCGCACTGTCTACTGTTTATGTGGCTACACGTCCGATCACGTCCAAGCTACCACAGCCGTAAATCCACCACTGCTGCAAACATCCGATTAATCCAACGCTGCTTCGAACGATAGTACGCGCATGCTATAACTGGGGATCATCAGGTTCAGTTTCTATCTAATTTTTTTTTTCTTCTTTATTGTTATTATTATTTCTGGTTTATTATTATCATACTATATTATTGCTTTTGGGATTTTCGCAGTTTAACATGCTGTGCCGTATATATGTATATATGTGTATTTCTTAGTTTGAGATATTTTTTTAGCATTAGCTTTAATATGGATTAGATATATTATGATAATATAGAGATATATAGACCTTAGAAGATTGTTTTTTATTTATTTATTTTCATTATATGCCTTGTTACATTATCTGTTAGTGATATAATATATGAACATGTTAGTTTAGGAGTTTTAGTATTAGTATAAGTGCATTATATAGGAATTAATAAGATTAGTTTTGTAGGGTTTCTCACATAGAAAACTATTTTATACCTTTTTTTGCTTAGGTGTATTTTTAGGATTATGATTTTAGGATCTTCTCACTTAGAAATTTATTTTTGGAAATAAAAATAATAAAAATCCCGGTTTAAAAAAAAATAGGCCTTTTAGAGAGTTTTCATAAAATAGAATAAAAAACTTAGTGAATTAGGACCCTTTTAGAGTTTTCTTTGAAAAACTAAATTGATAATAACGTAAACTCGGTCGATTTTCAAAATTAAAAGCAATCAACACACTAAAGATTTTTTGGAAAGAACTACGATCGTCTAATCCCGACTAGCGGGTACGTAGGCACCTTCAGGGTGATGATAAAATATGTAGAAACTTAGGTTCTTTTTTCTTTTGATTTTATTTATTTATTTTAAATATTATAATTAGAAAAATAATCCTAATTTCGGTAAATAGATAGTGGTACCCATTAGGGTTTAATAGATTAGCCCCCGAATTCAGAACCTTCTGGTTTTTTATTAAATTTGAAATCAAAGACCAGTAGTGAAATCGTAATCAATCCACCCAATTGGTTACGGTTCATTTTTCTTTTCCCGATTTTGGTCGGGTGGCAACTCCAAAAATTATTTTCAATAAAAAATTGGAATTTCTCAATTTCTTTATTCGAGGATTAATATTAAATGGGTTAGGGTTTAATATTAATCGGGAAATGAGAAATCAATTTTAAAAAAAGAAACCGAAAAATCAAGCTCGACAAGTGAACATCTATTCAAATATAGACAAGCTCTTAGCCATGCAAGCCAACGAGCTGACTTAAAGGAAGACCTAGGTCAAAGGGAAAACTTATTCCAAATTCAATGTTTGGTGAATGGGAAAACCTATTCCTTGGTAGTTGATGAAAGAAGCTGCACTAACATTGTTTCTACCGAGCTAGTGGAGAAGATGAGATTGCCAACTTACCCACGTCCCCGACCTTATGGATTGAAGTAGTTTAATGAAAAGAGTATGGTTCATGTACATAAGAGAGCTTAGATAGCATTCAAGGCAAGATAGTATGAGGATAAGATTAACTTCAATGTGCTACCTATGAATGTAGTGAATCTAATTCTTGGCTAACCTTAGGAGTATAACCTGTCGAGTCTGATTTTTTGGTTTTTTTGTTTAAAATTAATTTCCCCATTTCCTGATTAATACTAAATCTTAACCCATTTAATATTAATCCTCGACTAAAGAAATTGAGAAAATTTCGGTTTTTTATTGAAAATAATTTTTGGAGTCGCCACTCGATCGGAGTCAGGAAAAGAAAAGAAACCGTAACTAATTGGGTGGATTGGTTACGATTTAGCTACTGGTCATTGATTTCAATTTTAATAAAGAACTAGAGGGTTCCAAATTCGGGGGCTAATCTATTAAACCCTAACGGTACCACTATTTATTTGCCGAAATTAGGATTATTTTTCTAATTATAATTTAAAAAATAAATAAAAATTAAAAGAAAAAAAAACCTAAGTTTAACATATTTTATCGTCGCTCCGAAGGTGTCTACGTACCCGCTAGCCGGGATCAGACGATTGTAGTTCTTTTGAAAAATCTTTAATATGTTGATTTATTTTAATTTGTGAAAACTGACCGAGTTTACGTTTTAAGTTATTTGGTTTATTTTAAAAAAATTTAACGGGGTCCTAACTTTGAATGTTGTTATTTTAAAAAAAAATGCTCTAAAAAATCCTATTTTCAAAAGGGCCTTTTATTAATTTTTATTTAAAGAAAAACAATTTCTATATGATAAATCCTTAAGTAAAGCCAAATCTAAAAAGATAATTAATTTTAACAACTACTAAACTAATATATATAACTATCTACCAAAACAAAATAATTCCATATAATACACTTAACCAATGTATTCCTATATGATATATTATGTTAACTAATAATATAATAATAAAATGATAATAATATAATAAAATAAAATTAGAAGAAACTAAACCTTGCTTGGCTATTCACTATGCAATGGTGTGCAAGCGAGGGACGTTAGTGATATGAATTGAGCATGGCAGTGGAAATCGCGAGAATTGCTAGCGTCAAGGGGCCGTCTAAGTCTTCAAGTGTGTGTCCATATGCTGCATGGGACGTGTATGCCGTAGCAATGTGGAGTGGCCTTCGGTCGGGGAGTCAAGCATGAACTTGCGTGTGTGACAATTAAGGGCAACGTGTTTTGGTATTGTTAGTCCAGGGGGCGTTGGTTATTCAACGTGCTGGCATGGTATGTGCAATGAACGTGTGGAAGAGGAGGTCAAGCGAAGGAATATGGGTTGCTGTATGGGTCTTCGATTAGATGTACGATGTAGTGATTTGGGGCAGGCTTCGTGTGTAGGGTGACAAGTGAAGTGGGCAGGCGTGGGAGTATGTGCAACAAGCAATGTCGTGGACTGTGCTTCATGTGTAATATGTGGAGGTTGTGGCTTGTTTTCGGTCAGATTGTGAAGTAGACTTGCGGTTGCTGCGGTGAGCTTCAGCTTGTGTTTCTAGGCAGTTCGAATTGTGGCGTGTTAGATTACTAGAGGGGAACGTGGAGATTAGATTGTCAAGCGTTCAGGCGTGTTTTGTTGGATTGCTGTTCATCAGCCTTGACGCCCCCAATGTTCTGCTGCTGGACGTGTTTTTTCTCCTCTGAACGTACATAGATCGCGAACATTAACAACAAGGCTAGATCAAGCTTGGCGCTGGAAGGTTCTACTGCTGGATTGCTATTCCTTGTTTCCGTGCCTTGGAGTGATCAGTTCGTGGATTGCTACTGTTTGCTGGCCGTAGAATGATCAGTTCGTGGATTGCTACTGTCTGCTGGTCGTAGAGTGATCGGTTCCTGGATTGTTGCTGTCTGCTGGCCGTGGAGTGATGTCAAGACCAGGCGACAACTGCGGCTGCTGTTCGTGTGCTGTGTGGAGTTCAAGTCAAAACCAAACGACGACTGCAGCTGCTGTTCGTTGGAGGGTGGGGATTATGGATGATGGATTGGAGTTCGGATGTGCAGCAGTTCGTAGATTGTTGCTACTACGTTCTGTGGATGAAGCAGATTTTGAATTTTTGATGAACTGATTCCCGTTGTGGTTTTTTCTTTTTATAAAGCCCAAATCAAATCCTATTATATCTAATGTATCTGATTAAACTAAATTCAAATTTTATTCTCGCTTCTGCAAAGTTAGAAAAATAAAAACATAGGTGCCTACTAAAGCTTGAACTCGTGACCTCCAACTAAATCTACTCAAGTACTCCGTTACTTATCCGTTAGGCTGTTGGTTTATATCTTGATATTTATTATCATTAAATTATATTTAAACTATCTGAATCCCTAAACTAAAATTTTTAACTAAACTAAACTAAAATTAAAACTAACCTTAAACTAATTATTCCTAATATAAATTACTTCCTAAAAATCTACGAAATCTTTATAATTTTTCCTTTTCTTATTTTTTTGGTATTTTCATTATTTGTTAATTTTTATCATTTTTATCTTTTATTAATTTTTTGTTTATTATTTTTGAATTAGGACCCTTTTTGTAAAGATAAAAATAAAAATTAAGACTATGGAGGGGCAAAAATTAGGTGTCTACATAACTGAAGAGTGATTTATGATGGCTTCTTCAACATTTATACAGTTTAGAAGGACGGGAAGAGCTACTACTTGACCCCTATGAGTGTTGAATAGATTCAAAGTAACCCGACGCTCATGATGAAAAGAAAAGGGAAGAGGGGTTTGTTTGGCATCCAGGCCCATGATCATTACCTAAAGTCGATGAAGACTTCTTTTCAACCTCGCAGTGATGATAGGAATAAGCTTACAATAATCTTGAGGTCGAGGTTGACTTACCTCACCTGAAGCGAACTTAATACCAAAAAGTCGAGAAAGGAAGGAAAGACTACTCAACAACAACTCTGTTGGCTACTAAGAAGACAAAAGACCAAACAACCAAGGTCTCGAGTCCAAAGATTAGCTCAGTAAGGCATGAGGAGTCTAGTGTCGGCCAATCCTAAAGCTCAGCAATTGTAGGCCGACCTTATAGGAAGCTCAACTAAGCATTGTAAGATCTCAATAACTGCTACCTAAACTAAGACATCCAACTACCGACCTCGCCTAGTTTGGATCCTACTCATTCCAGGACAGCTCAAATGACCCATAAACTAACCTCCCTGTTAAACATACAGTTTTGTACACTTTGTAAATATTTTCCTTATTTTAATCGTGGGCCTAATCTTTAGGTTTTAAGGCCTTGTATTTTAACTATATTTTTCTACTAAGTTTTTAGGACTTACTATAAATAGCAACATTTATAATTAACAAAACATAGTTGAACATTTTTGAAGTAAAGAATATACTCAACCCCTTCGTGAGCTATTTAAGCTTGTGTTTCTAATTGTAGAATGTGATTTATTCTATAGTTTTTCTTGTGTTCTTATCAATCTTCTTTTTAAGATTGTGGTAAACCTCTTATTTGAGAGAGTTAGTGAGTTGTATCTAACCACTCATTTGAAACCTGAGTGTTAATTTAGTGTTTGTAAGTCATACGAACCCTATTTCGAGCTCAATCCCGATTATGCTTGTGTTTTGGTATGTAATATCCATCTACATTCACATTTGAAATCTCATTCAACTTACTGTCCCTCATTTTTCCATTTGAACTTCGAATACTCATTCTTAGTTCATGTTTGCTGCGAACTCCGAATTATATCACACAATGATCAAATAATGTATAGAGGAAACACAATTTAATTCAACTTAAGAACTATAATGTTGATATTGTAAAGCTCCTTCATTTGTCACTCATGCAATTGAGGCACTAAGACTAACTATTCTTCCCTTTAATCAATCCTCTCCTAATCATCCCCCTAATATTACCTCCACATTAGTTCCATATGGTCTCGTGTAATGCGAGACTTATAGGTGCAAGTATACGACAACAATAATCAGATATGCACATCTACAAATATCATACCTTAATGTATAAAATCATTATTGATATTGTAGGTTGCTATCACTTTATAAATAGATAACAATAAATGTAAACATAATATATTGAAATAACAATAACAACAAAATGCAACAATCATATCAACTTAAATTGGAGATGCTAACAAACTTAATTGTCTTATTTGATATTAAGCTATACCAACTCGTTGCGAGTTAGGTAGGCTTTGTAGTACTTCAATTAATTTTTAAACATAATTGCACTTATTTATAATACTTTATATACTATATATGTTAACCTGCATTTATTGCATGTTCATTTCAACAAATGAAATAAGGCAGTGATGGAATTTTAATTACTAGGGAATAGAGTAGGATTATAATAGTCCATTACATTATTTAGTTCCAAAAAAGAAAAAACCATCTAAGAAATAAACACGTAATAGACTTAAAAAGACTCTATTACCCTTACTACTCCTTCTTCTTCCATCTTCTTTGCCAATAATCATCTCCTTCTTTAAATACATATCCCCATTGGTCAAAAATAAATAAAATAAAAACCCAATACTTATCTCTAATAATCAACACCAACAAACTCAAGTTTGCACATCCTCCAACAACAAACACCAAAAAAAAAAAATGTGCTTATCATTAGAGCAGGTTTTTAGTGAAAATAGATTTGGGTGAGCATGGTGTTGGCTACATGAACACAAATCTGGGCACACATAGTAGTGGTTACATGGTTGTATGAACATAAATCACTGGCAACCTGCAAATTTCGTGAACACAAATTTGGGTGTGCATGGTATGGATCACGTAGCTCTGGTGGTGACGGTGGTGGTTGCATGGTATAGGTTAGCAACAATGTTAAGGTTGCTTACCGGTTGTGTATGGTATTAAGGTTAGTTGTTGATAACGGTAGGTGACTATAGTAGATGGTTGATAGTGGTGGTGGTGACGATTATAGGTAGTGTATGGTGATCTATGAAGGAGGTAGTAGTGCAAGGTTATGTGAAAGAAAAAGAGAGGGATAATGGCTATCTTTTTTTCGTAAAATTTTAATTCATAGGGCTAGATTCATAATTGATATGCATAGTAATTAGGATTCTGAGGAATTGCTATTACTGTATATAAAAAGTAAATGAACATGGCATAGAGGAATAAGGGGGGAATGGTAATTCAATTCCTCCAAGTGAACACGGCCCTGGTGAGTAAGGTATAGGAGATCTTAAAATTTGGAGCGTAAAATATGCATGGTACAAGTTCTAATATAAGTTCCAAAACTACATATAAGGTTATTGCATATACTGCACTCTATGAAAGCATGTCCTAAACATAGTTTGGAATCAAAACTTACTCTTTAAAATCTAATCTCTAGCTTAGAACTTATCAGACCTTACCTTAGAGCCTATTATACTATGCAAGGTGTAATAACCCTAATTTTGTGTTTAGAGAAGTTCCATTAAATGGAACTTAGCATGAAAATATAAGCTTAATAAGTTCAAAAAAAATCTTATGGTAATAGTACTTAATTTAGTATAAATTTCAAGAGATAACCTCGATTTGATTTTAGCTTGTAGTTAGGTAGTTGCAAAGGTGCATGATTAGAAATTTTAGGGATATGAATAAGTCGTAAGGAACCAAGAAACCAAACTCTAAAATGCTTAGAAAAATTTTTGTTTAACGTTACTTTCTACTTCTTAAGCTTAAGGAAAATACTTAAAACTTGCCCATTTCTTTTGCATGAACAAATTAGTGCCATCCCAACGTTAAGACCCAATGAATTTACACCACTTCATCACATCAAGAACTAATAGATTTGTGTCATTCGGAACCTTAGAGCAAATAAAATCATGTAATCTCAAATCCTTAAGAACTATTGGGTTTATGACACATAAAATCTTACTTATCATTAAAGCAATGCTTGTGTACCAACTCAATCCTTCTTGGATTAATTAACTTATGCCACTTCAAGCTTCCTCAATTAATGAATAACAACTTTTTGCTACAACAAGTACCCAGAAGATTAAAAGGACTAATTGAACGGAGACATATCAAGTTAGACAACTAATAAGATTATGAAACATCAAGTTTTAGAGATGACACTCAAACATGTTGGTTTTATGCCACCCAAACCTATAAGGACATTGAACACCATAAGTTTGCATTGCCTTAATTAAGCTACCCAATGGGTGTATACTACATTATTAGGTAAGTGCACATATCAAGTAATAGTATAAAGAACTACAAGAGTTATGGATTGTCGATCCTACGAGGACTAAACACTTACTTACTTGTCCTAATTACTCTAAATTATATTAAATCGCAATGTTAATAGTGAATTAGGTCGAAATAAGAAACAAAAACTAAATTAAAGATTAACTAATGATGCAATAATAAAATGGAATCAAATAAACATGAATGAGGATATCTAGATTTTGATCACCATGAGTGTAATATGTAGAATCATTAGATTTTTAATGAATCTCTTATTCTTATCAACTAGAGGAATTTAAGTGCTAATCTATGCTAATCTAATCTAATAGGAATTGCTTCTCTATTAGATTATAATTCTAACTACATTCTATCTAAATCACTTTTAGGATAAGATTCCTTAGAACAACGTTAAAAACAGGAATTCCATACACAAAAAGAATTTATTTTTAATTCCAAGAGAAACTTATAACTCATCTCTATGCTTATAGCAAATTCCTTCAATTACGATAGATCTATTTATGTATTGGTCTCATAACTTTGATATATAAAATCAATAAATTAAGCTAAGACTCTAGAAATAACAACTTAATCCAAAATGAAACATGCATTTGAATTAATAAAAATAAAAAGATTGCATTAAAATAAAACAATTCATGTATACTACATTTCTACCTTAATAGTTCATAGATCTAGATATCACTACTTCTAAGCTATAATTATAGAAAAGATGAGAACTTCCATGATAAAAGAATGTTTTTATTCCCTACTCTCTCTTCCTTATATCTTTTTTCTCTCTTAGATACAATTGCCTATATTCTATTTATAATATCTTGATTAAATAATCTCCAAATGAAAAGTGTATCAAAGCAAACTAGAGGTATACAACCATTAACACAGGCATTGATAGGAATCAAGTTATCAGACCTTTGACCTACAACCGAGCCTTAGGACTAGAGGGGCTGGCACGATGAATTCTTCTGTTCCAAGCAACCCCTACCGTGGTCAAGTACTTCTTTACCGAGTCACCTTTAATATAGTGCCGTATGACCACTCATTTTCCTAAAGTATGCTAAGTTGATGATTACTCTCTTATACCGAGTCGACCAATTATTTAGCATGTTCCTTGTTGAGAAACCAAGAGAGAGGGTCTGGACTGACTAAGCCATCCCTACTTAGACAAACCCATTTGTCCATACTTTTTGTCCACATCTCTTAACAACCTCGCCAATGCAGCATCGCCACATGTACAGTATCATATGTAGAATCTGTAGCACCAATGATTGTTTTCCTTATATATTCATTTTTACCCTTTTGTATCATATACATTGCCTCTTTAGGAAATGTCCCTTTTTGTCTTTTCCCTTTTAGGCAAGTTGTCTTAACTTACGAGTATAAATACCCTTACACTTGTAGCTGTAGAGATCAGATTATCTTTAATACACTTTTGAGTACTTTCTTCCTTGTGTAAACACTATTATTTACTCTCAGTATCACTCTTATCATTTCCCTTAAGTAAGAATCGGTGGCGAGTAATCTCATTAGACCAATTTGTGTGTTATATCAAATTATGTTGTGAGTCCTCAAAAGTTCCATTAGTACATCATATCCTCTGAAACAATTCGTAGGTTTTTGTTAACTATTTCATTCGTCATTTTTGTGCCACCGCCCCCGCACCCCCCCTTTCTTTCCTTTCCTTATTAACCATTTTTGAGCTTTCTACAAGTATAGACTCATCCAGCGACCGGCCTTGTTTATTTGTTGGTCACGATTCGCAATAAGCGTAGTGGCCACTCGTGAATAATATCTTGCAAGAATTGTTTTGAAATTAATTAGAATAGGAACACGACCATAGTAGGTGACTATAGTAGTACTTATGTCAAAAATCCTTTGAAATTCAAATTGAAATTAAAGACGAGGGCTTCATGGCTAAGGAATATGGTTGCAGTGTGCAACTATGGTCATCTTCTACGCTTGTTGCTTGAACAAATTCTCTTCGATCCTTGCTATCTTCAAATCACCCTTCAAAATAAATGGAATTCTTCTAAAAAATTATCGAAATTCTCATCTTTTCATCACATCACTTTATTTGAGTCTTGAAATAAAAAATAACTCAAATCAATAGCAAATTCAACTAAATCATATCAAAGTAACTCAAAATATTCAGAAAAATAGTACGATTGATTAGTGTAATTTTGCACTCATTAAATTTCTCTATACTTAAACATTTGCTTATCCTCAAGCAAATAAATCAATCCTTAACAAGGATTGATAAGAAAAATTAGGACAAGAACTTCCATGATGAACTACTATTATTCAGAAATCATAACAAAAAAAAAAAAAATTGAATTATCCCTACAAATAAATTTGCATCCCTTAAATTCTCCTAGTCACTTGTGTACTCTACTCCTTATTTACCTTTTTTTTTTTCAATGCATCTCTAACATCAATAGTAGAAGTCAATGGCTAATTCCTGTAAATCGACGTTTAATCATATTATTTAACCAAGGATTTCTCTTCCTGAGTTAATATAATTTTTATTTAATTGGACAAAAACCATATACGACTCCTTTCCATTTAGTTAAGATGTATACAAATCTTTACTAACTCTATCAAACACTATAATTAAGAGTAAATAAATGTTCTATCCACTCATCCCCTGCTCATTCTCCTATAAAAAAGTTTTACTAACAGGCTTTTTAATTTAATTGATCACCAAAGCTACCTTAGCAGCAGGAAGGCACCAAAGGCGATCTTTGCTTATTCAGCTATTTTTATAATTAATGTTGACAATCGAAAAGTACCTTACTCTTTTGAGGGACCAAGGCTGATTTTTATTAATTTTTCATTATTCACTTTTTTTTAAGCAAATTGCCAATAGAAAAAAATCTCACTCTTTTAATAAATTAAGACCTATCCTTACCAATCATTATTAATCAATTAACTTTTAATTATGCCCTCGATAAATTTAATTTTTAAGGGGAAATTATAAAAGATAAGTTTCATCAACTTCTTTACTTATAATTTTATAATTTTAAAAATCAAAAGGGATAAGCATACATCTAAGTAAATTTTAGAAGCAGTACATGACTAAAGCTTAACTTCAACAATTAATTAATTAATTAATATCCCGGAATCTTAGGCTAAATAATATGTAACTTTTGCTCTATAGAAATTTCACTATTTAGCTCTAATAGTGTGTTCCGTGTGCAATAGCGACTTAAGAAAAATTTAGTATAAGCATTATTTCTATCATCAATGGGAATTGCTAAAAAAAAAAAAAAAATTGAAGGGGTCAAAATAATAAACCATTTAAAATAAACAATGATTTCTAAATAATAGTAATATACCCCTTTCCCTGCACTTAATTGAGTATATTGTTCTCAATGTAACTAAGCCTAATTATAGGAAAAAAATTGTCATAAACAAAACAGTAGAGAAGCAAATATAAACATATCCCCCTAAATATATGAAATTTGCTTGAATTATCCATTGCAAATTTAGTGTGATTTGTTAGAATTTACTAGTGCCAAGGATCTACATTAGCACACTGAAAGGAAAAAAGATAAGAGCATATGCAAAAAAAGAAACTTTTATTAATTCATTAAGTTGGACAAACAAAAACATTCACATGAAACCAAAAACATGAAATCTGAAAATAAATTCAACAACTAACTAACTAAACACTTATTGAAATTGAAATTGAACATAAACATAAAAATTGCAAAATTGAAAAATATCTAAACAAAATAAAGAACTCTAAAATCCTAGAAGAAATCTAAGTCTTCCACATTGGTTTCATCTTCCAAATTCACATTGATCAGTTTGTTTTCTTCATTGCCTTTAGAAAGTTCTTCTTCTTGGGTTTTAGGTGTTGCTTCCTCCTCTTCGTCATCATCCCCTAAATTCATCCTCCTCCCGACATCAATCAACTCATCATCTGTTGGTGGAGGAATTTTCATCTTAACTTGGTTGGCAAGATTACTACGAAATTCCATCATCTAACTTTGTCTCCTAAATAATCTCTTTAGGGATTGCTTAAGAATGTCTTGAGATTCAACCAATTTTTGAACTTATGTTTCTAATTTTAATTTCTTCACCTCCTTAACAAGTTCATCATTGGTAGACGTTTCAGCTTCCTTCCTTTTAAGGGGTGATTTGTCAACTTCATCAAAAAGAAGTCCCATCTAGCGAAATGTAGAAATATTCATCGAGGCAGCATTCCGAATCATTGTGAGTTGAGGATTATCAACTAAAAGTTTAAGTTGCTTAGCCAAGATAGTGGCATAAGGTCCATAACCCAACTAATTTACTTAGAAATCTATCGCTTAATGTCACATATAAAATGTAAGAGCAACCATGAGATTGATAGTGTATCTTTGTACAAGGCTATCAAGATAGAAGACCTCATGCATTGCTACCGCTCTAGTGCTTTTCCCTCTCCTGCTAATTGTATATGTGAGAAGCTAATGGAGGATTCTATGAGTTGGATTTATTAGGTGAGATCCTCTTACGAATTTAGGATTGTACGTCTTCTCACCACTTAGTTTAAACCAATAATTTACAGGGGTAACATTATGAGGAAGTTCACACAAGAGAATGGGTGAACTTCCTCACAGTGAATGGGTGAACAAACAAATTCCTTATCGTAAATTCCCATCAAAATCTCAAACTCAGCAATTGAAAGGTTAAGTTCGGTGTTTTGGAGTCCGAAAGAAATTGTGTTTTGGGCTTCACAGGAGACTTGGTTGTGTTCCAACAACATGGTGGTTAGGAATTTAAGGGTTAATTCTTTGTAAACTGGTTCTTGAATTGTGAGCAACCTATCCCAACTTCTTCTTTTGACCATGGCACAGTTATTAGATTCTATGTTTGCAAGTTTCAATGTTTCCCAATCAATGAAGCTTGATTAAGAAAAAGTCTTTTTGGAAAGGGCTTCATAAGGTGTTTGGTAATTGGATTTATTGGATTGCAACATATGTTTTGGATGTGGGGTAGTGTAGCTAGAGGATCTTTTTCCAATATTGTGTTGGAAGAGCTCTTACGGCTAATTTGACTGGTGGTTCATGGTGCCATCAGCGATGGTTGGTTTTCCTTTTTCCCCACATTTAGTTAATGGACTAGTGTTTAAGTATGTTTAGAATGCAATAGGTTTACGTAAGATGTAAGTTAACTTTATATACTAATGTCATAGATTATCATTGCAATTTTAATTGAAGCAACTAAATTTTGAGGAAAGTTGCAATAATATCATAATCTAGGTAATTAGAAAATTAGGAGATATCTTTAAATATTCATTGCATCTTAGTAATAGGAAAGTGAATTAGGAAAAGGAAAGTGGACTTTTATTTTAGAGTAGTTCAAAATAGGAAAATGCACTTCGCTTTCTTAAAATAAGATCCATACGCATCTTATTCTTTTGGTAGTTAAAGTACATAGGCATCACTATAGCTATAGTTAGTAGTTGTAGTTGCTACAAGGGTTAACTTCGTCAAATTTTTTCAAAGTGCAATTTCTTGACAAGAGGAACACGGGCGTGACTACGAGCGTTGTCATTGGTCATGGCCATCTCGTACTTAATTTTTATCCAACTTCGTATTTTCCACATCATAAAAATACATAGCAAGGAATACAAGCATGATCCTGGGATGTAGTTGTCTCGTAATTTAAAGTGTTAAGTTTCAATTTTAATTTAATTTACGATGAGAGGAATATGGGTAAGTCCACAAGTGTGGTCTTAGACTTGATCTGTACTAGACTACCTCTTCTCCTTAAATTCTATGCTCCGATTCAGAATCATGATTCCTTTCGATTTCTTCTTAGTCATCATAACTCCTTTTGCATGATTGATCCTAAAACAATTAACAAAAATCTATAAAGCACTGGCATAGACTTAGTGCAAAAATCAAAAAGATGTAAAATGGAAAATTTAGTGAAATAGATATGCTTGGGTTGCCTCCTAAGAAGCACTTTTGGTTAATGTTGTTCAGTTGACGAGTTAAGAACAAAATTACTCATTTTCTGTGATTAGACGAAGGTTGTATTTGAGGTTATTTTCCTTCCCAAACTCTTTTCTTAGGTATATTTTGAGTCAATATCCATTTACCTTGAAAGTTCCCTTCTCAGGATTTGAGATTTCCATTGCTCCATGCAAGAATACTTGCATTACAGTGTAAGGTCCCAACCATCTAGATCTAAGCTTACTCGGGAAGAGTTTTAATTGGGATTGATATAGCAGAACTTTATCTCCAACTTGGAATTGTTTTCCTTACCTAATATGATTGTCATGAAATCACTTAACCCTATCCTTGAGTTCTCATAAGCTATATCTTGCCATTCTTCTAGCTCATTTAACTAAAGTTTCCTCTACTCACCTATATGCTCAAGATCTAGGTTAGTAGGTTCTATAGCCCAATAGGCCTTATACTCAATCTCTTAAGGTAAATGATACACTTTACCGTAGATAAGTCGATATGGGATTGTTTCAATCGGTGTCTTTACACAGTCTTATAAGCTTAAAGAGCATTGTTGAGCTTCTCAAACCAATCTCTACAATTATGCTCGACAGCCTTTTCTAAGATTTTTTTAAGGTCTCTATTTGCTAATTTAACTTGTCTACTAATTTGAAGTTGATATGGGGTTGCAATTCGATGCTTGACTCCAAATTGCTTCAACACTTTCTTTACTTGAACATTGCAAAAATGGGTTCCAGTATCACTTATCAATGCTTTAGGGGCATCGAATCTAGAAAACAAACTTTTTAAGAATCATCTTAGTACTTTCGAGTCATTAGTTAGTAAAGCTTGCTCTTCTACCCACTTAGATATATAATCTATTGCTACTAGAATATATTTATTTCCTTTTGAATTTGGAAACAATCTCATAAAATCTATACCCTAAATATAAAAAAATTTCACATATCAAAGTTGGGTTTTGCTACATTTCATCTCTCTTAGATATGTTTTATGCCCTCTAATACCTATTGCAAAGTTCAACAAAGTTACAAGCACCTCCAAATAATGTTGGCCAATAAAAACCACATTCAAGGACTTTATGAGCCATTTTATTCCCGCTAAAGTGCCCTCTTATCAGTCTTAAGTGGCACTGTTCTAAAATTTACCAACCTTCTAAATGAGAAACACATCTACAAACTATTTGATCTGCACCAATTTTAAATAAGTATGGGTCTTCCCAAAAATAGCTTTTAATATCATAGAGAAACTTTTTCTTCTATCTAAAATCTAATCCTGAAGGGAAAATTCTAGCTACTAAACAGTTAGCTATATCAACAAGCTAAAGAGTTTCCTAAGGACTTACCTGGTACAGCTTCTCATCTAGGAACTCATCATTAATCTTCTGTTCATCAAGTTTCTTTAATGAAGGATTTTTTAGGTGCGAGAGATGGTCAGTTGCCAAATTTTTTGCGCCCTTTTTGTCTCTAATCTCTAGGTTAAACTCTTGGAGTAAAAGAACCTACCTAATCATTCTCAACTTAGCATCTGTCATATTTAACAACTATCGCAAAACAAAGTGGACAGTGTAAACAATAACTTTAGACAAAATAAGATGTGACTTGAATTTATCGAAAGTAAAAACTAGTACTAGGAGTTCCTTTTCCGTAGTAGTGTAATTCTCCTAAGTCTCTATTAGAGTCTTGCTCGCCTAATAAATCAATTGGAAATGCTTTTCTCGCCTTTGACCTAACACTATCCCTACAGCATAATCACTAGCAGCGTACATCAATTTAAATGGTGAGCTCTAATCTAGGGCTACCATAATCAAGGTGTTAGTCAATTTATCTTTTAATGTACTGAATGCATCTAAATAATCTTGAGAAAATATAAATGGAGTATCATTTTCTAATAATCGGGTTAAAGGTCTAACTAGTTTAGAAAAATCCTTAATAAAACTTCAATAAAACCTAGCATGTCCTAGGAAACTTCGTATTGCTTTAACAGATATGGGAGGAGGTAATTTAGCAATAGTATCAATTTTAGCATTATTAACTTCTGTGTCTTTCCAAGACACCTTATGTCTTAACACTATTCCATCTTTACCATAAAATGACACTTATCCTAATTCAATACTAAATTGGTTTCTTCACGCCTAGTTAATACTTTTTCAAGGTTCTTAAGGTAATTATTGAACAAATTCTTGAAAACTAAGAAATTATCCATAAAAACTTCCATTATATCCTCTATAAATTCATCAAAAATTACCATCATGCATAGTTAAAAAGTTGTAGGTGCATTATAGTGGCCAAATGGCATTTTCCTATATGCAAAGGTACCATAAGGACATGTAAAAGTAGTTTTCTCCTGATGCTCTAAGACAATAGGAGTTTGAAAATAACCGGACAAACCATCTAAAAAGCAATAAAGCATATGACCTAATAAACATTCCAACATCTAGTCAATGAAAGGTAATAGGAAATGATCATTCCTTGTAGCATCATTAAGCCTTCTATGGTCAATACAGACTCACTAGCCTGTAACTATTCCCATCGAAATCAGCTCATTCCACTTGTTTGGTACTACTATCATTCCTCCTTTTTTGGTACAACATGCATAGGACTAACCCAAGAATTGTAAAAAATAAAATAAATTGTACTTATGTCCAAAAGCTTGTTTACTTCTGCCTTAACTATTTCTTTTGTGTCCAAGTTCAAACATTTATATGGTTATACTACTAGTTTATAAACTTTTTCAAGTAAGATCTTATGTGTACAAAACGAGGGACTAATTCCCTTAATGTTAGAAATCTTCCATATAATTGTTCTCTTATGATCCTTTAGCACACTAAGGAGTTTATTCTTTTGCTAGGTAGTTAGTTCTAAGGAAACTATCACTGGAAACTTTGAGTTTTCATCTAGGAATTCATACTCTAGATAATCCGGTAATTGCTTCAACTCTAAATCCAGCGGCTCTTCAATGAAGGGACTTAGTTTCGCTTCCTTCATATGCTTAAACCATTGAACCCTTTGCTCTTGAATCGGAAGATTGATTTCCAATTAAGCTTCTACTTTGATTATATTCAAATCACTAGATTCCTCATCAAGAATTCCTCGTTAAGAATTCCTCATGTTAAGCATGATTCCAAAGGGTCTTTAGACAATAAGTCTTGCAAAGTATCAAATACAGAGCAATTGGTGGAGTCAAAACTAAAACACATATCATCCTGTTTAGTACATTTTCTCATTATTTCTTTAATTTTAATTACTATCTCTTCTATTCTTTCCTTTAACATAAGCTTATTATTGCTAACATATATAATAGTTCTGCCTATAACTAAAAAGGGCCTACTTAGAATGAGTAGTACCTCAATATCCTTGTAGATGCCTAATATAACAAAATCAATAAGAAATATAAACTTATTTATTTTAACAAGTATGTCTTAAATTATGCCCCTAGGATATGTTACTGATCTATCAGCTAATTGTAAACTTATCTTAGTTAGTTTAGGTTCGCCTAAGCCTAACTGCTTAAATAACCTATAAGGTATTAAATTTATGATAGCACTTAAATTAGCTAATGCTTGTTTAATAGATAAATTTTCAATAAGACAAGTGATAGTAAAACTCACTAGATCCTTTAGCTTTGTAGGAAGCTTGTTTTACAAGATGGCTAAGCACTCCTCAACATAACTGTGGATAATTCCTGTAATTTCTTTTTGTTATAGAATAGCTCCTTTAAAAATTTTGCATATTTAGGCATTTACAACAATGCTTCCATAAAGGTTAAATTAATATGTAATTGTTTAAATAGGTCTAGAAACTTATCGTACTGCTATCTATACGACCCTTCCTTAATCTTTGAGGATATGAAATTAGTGGTTTATATTCCTTGGCCTTTTGGGGCTTTGGTTTTTCTTTGACAATTCAAAGGTTTCTCAAATTTATCTTTCTCTTCCTCTAACATTGGTTTGAGGTCAACTAGTGTCTTTTTGGGTTGCTTAGCAACTTCTAACTCCTTTCCACTTCTTGAAGCCATAACTTCAGCTTAAGCTTATGGTAGAGTCTCTAATTGCTTTTCAACTGCAATTTTGGCAAGTTGTTTAATGCTCTTTTTAATCTTAGTAAACTAGCATCACTACTTTGCATATACCTAGTCAACATCTCCCAGTTTCGAGTTCTCCTCATTTGTAGGGTGAGTTTGAAACCCCTAAGGAACAGTAACATTCCTTGGTTAATTTGAATAAAAATAATTACCTGCATAAGAAAAACACGACCTACCTCATTCTTTATAGTCGTTTTAAGGTAAACATTGAAAACACCATTAATCCACATCGTAACAAGGTGATCTCTGATAATAAGGTGACATGTATCCTCCTTAGTTAACTGCATTGGGCATCATAGAATGTTATACTAGCATAGAATAGGAATTTAACCTTTTAGTTAGTGCATCCATCTTCATAGCCAAGGTTGTGGTAAACTCTGCATCCTTCACTATCGATTTCTTCCTATTGAGTTTATCACATTCCCAATGATAGCTATTTATGGCTAAGCTTTCAATAAAGCATAAGCTTCATCGAACATCTTTGAGTTCAATGTACCACTTGCAAATGCATTAACAAATTATTTAGTACCAAAATTTAATCCATTGTAAAAAGTTTATACTTGCACCTAAGTTGGTAGAACATGATTTAGGCACTTTCTAAGTAACTCCTTAAAACACTCCCCAAGCATCATAAATTGTTTTCTTATCAAACTAAGTGAATGACGAGATATCATTCCTAAGCTTAGTTGTGCTAGATATTTTTCTAAAAATTTTTCCATTAGTAAATCCCCAGAAATAATATAATCTTTTTGTAATGAGGGTAACCATTGCCTTGATTTTCCCTTCAAAGAAAACAAAAAATCTCAACCTTACCACATCATTCGTAGCTCCTTCTATTTTAAAAGTCGCACAAATCTCCAAAAAGCTTGTAAGATGCACATGTGAATCTTCCTCTAAAGAGCCTTTAAATCACAACTGCTACCGAACCATCTGGATAATGATTGACGAGATCATAAACTCATCTCCAGTGATAGCTGATCTTGTAATACTAGAGTTGGCTTCACTAGTCAATAGTTTAATATAGTTGAACATAGCTTCATTGTTATTAGCCATTGCTCCAAGTTTCCTTAATACAAAACAAGAAAATTCAAGTTAGATTTTTGGTTTATTAAACATAAAAATAGAAAAAGAAACAAAAATTAAAATGATAGAGTAATAAAGAAATGAGCTTTCTTAATCAACAATTTCCAGCAACAGCACCAAAAACTTAATGGGGTGTATATCACACTATTACGCAAATGCATCTATCGAGTAATATAAAGAACTACAAGAGTTCTAAATTGTTAGTTCCATGAGGACTGAACACTTACTCACCCGTTATAATTACTCTAATTTATATTGAATTGCAATATTAATGGTGAATGGGATGGAAAGAAGAACTAGAAACTAAACTAAAAATTAATTAACAATGCAATAATCAAATAAACATAAATTGAGATATCTAGATTTTGATCACCATGAGTGTAACATGTATGATCTTTCGATTTTTAATGAATCTCTTATTTCTATCAACCGAAGAAAATCAAGTGCTAGCCTAATAAGAATCACTTCTTTATTAGATTCTAATCCTAATCATATCCTACCTGAACCACTTATAAGATATAACTCCTTAGAAATACATTAAGAACAGGAATTTTATACGTAAAAAGAATTTATTTTTAATTCTAAGAAAACCTATAATTTATCTCTAAGTTTATAGTGAATCTCTTCAATTACGATAGTTTTATTTATATATTAGCCCCGCTAGTTCAATATGTAAAATCATAGAAATTAAGCTGAGACTCTAGAAATAATAGCTTAATCCAAAATAAAATACACAATTGAATTAATAAAAATAAGAAAATTGCATTAAAATAAAACAATTCATGTACATTACATTATTACCTCAATGGTTCACAAATCTAGATATCACTACTTTTAAGCTATAATTATAGAAAAGATAAGAACTTTCATGATAAAAGAATGTTTTTATTCCCTATTCTCTCTTACTTCTAACTTTTATCTCTCTTAGATACAATTGCAAATTGAAGGTATATGGCCATGAATACAGGCATGGTGGCTAGGCATGAACAACATCTTGCAATGATTCTTGTGAGAATTGTTTTAAAATTAATTACAGGGGAACACGGCTATGATAGGTAATCGTGGTCGTGCTTGCATAAAAAATCCTTCAAAATTCAATTTGAAATTAAAGACTAAGGCTTCATGGCAAGGAACACAACCATAGTATACAATCATGGCCGTCTTCTATGCTTGTCTCTTAAACAACTTCTCTTCGATCCTTGCTATCTTCAATTATCCTTCAATATAGATGAAATTCTTCTAAAAAATCACCTAAATTCTTATCTTTTCATCGCATCGCTTCATTTGAGTCTTAAAATAAAAAATAACTCAAATCAATAGCAAATTCAACTAAATCATATCAAAATAGCTCAAAATATTCAAGAAAATAGTATGATTGATGAGTGTAATTTTGTAATCACTACTTCATGCTTGGACATATCATTAAGTTCATTAAGAGCTTAACACCATATGTGCAACCTTGATACTTAGCAGCATATGGTGGAGATACCTAACACCTCCTCGATTTTTAGGCTACCTCGTGCTCTTTAAAATCCTCCTAAACCACCATTCCCTCCCCTTTTATATACCTTAGGGACGCATTATCTTAGCTTACTTCTACCAAAGCTAAGAAACTCTCTATAAACCCTAAAATTCCACCATCGCCAAGGAGCTCTCAAGAGAAAACTAAAGCCATTAAATCTTATTTCTAGCCACCCCTTTTACTCTTTGCAAGCCACCACCACCATCCCTACTCAAATATCTTAGTTTAACTCTATGACAAGCTTTCATCTACTAGTATTACTAAGCCAAATGTCCTATAACACCTTCATTGGTGAGAAACTACTCAAATCTCAAAGTTAACTCCTAAACTGCCACATTAGCAAGCTTAGAGAAATTTAGAAGTTGCTAATTTAAAAGGAGAACATGAGTTAAACTTGATTCAAAGAGATTCTTAAAGTTCCACCAACTACCAAATTTCACATGAAGCACCTAAACAAGAAGTAAGGACCAAGTTTAGTATGATGATCTCTCTCTTACTTTAAAACCTTAAGTGTTTTACTCTTGTATTTTTTAGATTTGGCTAAATTATAAACGTTCAAGATGAGTTTTCTAATTATTTTAGCATGAGTACTAGTGAGTTATATCGAAGAAAAAGTTTTTAAAAGTTACCATTGAGGACTTTTAAGTGTAGAGGTTTAATTTGGTCTGGGTTTGGCATAAATATACTAAATAGGTAATAGAGCTAAGAGAATCAAGCCTATTTATGGGAGATTTGACCAATCAAATTCTGAACAAGGATCATCGAATCGATCCAAATGCTTTCGACCTCTCACATCTAGCTTATATGCATAGTAAACTTGTCTATAGGCTTTGAATATAAGAAGTAAGGAGATTGATTCGTATTAGATAGAGGATGCATTTTGTTTATTACTCATCAAATCCATTCAAGGGATATCATGACAACTCATCCTATCTACTGATCATCGAAGTCATTCAATGGATGAGGATGAGCTTTGAAACCTATAAATAGGCATCTCTTCTTTCTCATTTGATATAAGTCACAAGATCACACAAATACTACTATGCTTCCAAACTCTATTCCTATAAAGCAAACATTTGAATAAGTGAAGAATGCCTATCTTCTACTCAAGAATAGGTTATCTATGCTTAAAGTTTCTTCACTTATCACAAGTGTTAGCTGGCTATTAAGATTATTTATTCCTCTTCTTACGCCTCTCTGTAATCATATCTCTCCATGTGTCATTAATTAAAGACTTCTCTATGGTTATCAAAGCATAATATTACATGGCATGCATGTAACTAACCACCGTAGACATTAACTATATACACTAGATAACCCAATTCAATAAGATAAGCAAAGCTTAAAGTAGAAAACACAAGTAAATGGTTGATCATGTATGTGATGTGTGAAAGTTGACCTAGAGAAATCTCAAAACTGATAGCACATAAAAGATGTTATTAGAGAAAGGCATGAATGGAGGAACGGGGCAAACTTAGTATTTTTGAGCATGCATATGACAATAAATTGAATTGAGCATTCTTACTAATTCTTCATTCAATCTTAATCAGTTGGTTGTTTTGATCCTTTGTAACATGATTCCGGTAGAATGTCGACATTTCTTAGAAGCTTACCTCTACTTTCAATATGGCAAATGAGGAGGACCCCTTTATTTAAAAGTTTCAATGCCCAATATTAACTGTTGGAAGATTTTAGGATTAATGGATAAGAAAGGTTATTAATGAGAGCTGTTAAATAATTTACAGAAATCAACAACTGAGATTGAATCACCTTAATCCTTTATAAATCCCTATGCTTAAAGAATATAAATGAGCATGGTTGAACCCAAAGTCTTTGTAAGACTTATAAACTAAGGCCAAGTTCTTTTTTAAAATAAGCTTAAGCCTTATGAAACACATCAAGGAAATTTAGTTAGAAATAAATACCTATTTAAAGCTTCTTGTTTGTGCATGTGACGACTATGAAAGGCCAAGTCTAAGTAAATGATTTGGCAATTAGAGATGCAACTAAGACCGATTTAGTATTACCACTACCCATCCTGTTACCTTATTGGGTTACTAAAACTTGCCCAAAGCCCTATAGAGTTTAAGAGGGTAATCCGAAACCCACCTAACAAACCCCATGGGAAACCCAGTTCCTAAACTCGCTACCCTTTTTTTTCTTTTATTCCTTGACATTTTATTATTATAAGTTAATTTAAACCATAACTGATGTTTCAATTCAAATTATTGAATTAGCTACATCGAAATTACACTTCCTTACTAACGTCATATATTTTTTTAATTTAATTCCTTAACATCATTTTTTATTTTTTAATTCCTTAAAATCTCAATAATTCCCTACACCATAATTATTTAAAATGTTGTGCTTTTATTACAACATCAAAGGTAGTGGTGGTTATCACTATTGAGGAAAGAGATTGAAATTTGAGAGATTAAGAAACAAGAACAGCGAATAAAGAGAGATAGCTTAGATGTGGCTAAGGTTTACTTTTAGTTTTTATTTTTAATTGTTTATTATTATTAAATAATTTAAAACATTATTATATTTAATTGGGTTTGTGTTTCTGAATGAGTTAGACACTTGTTCTAAAACCCTACCCAAACCCTATAAGATTTTTAAAAGAAATCCTAAAACCGAGTCCAAATCCTCTAAGGTATTTAGTAGGTAGGGCGAGTTGAAACCCTAGAAGTACTTGCCTAGTTGCATCCCTATTGGTGATCCTTATTTAAAACCTACAAGTCAAATCTTTCTAAAATATCCTTGAAATTGGGCTTTGAATCCCTAGGCCATACCACTAACCCAAGCAACCAATTTATGACATAAAACTCAACTATTAGATTGACCCCTTATAAGATCTATGATTTAATGAATTGTGAAAGAAGTTTATGTTGAAGTCAAATTTTAATGCTAAGTATCACCTAATACCAACATTTTGATTGAGTTAGTAAGAAAATAAGTGAAATCAACATATCTAAAGATATAAAAATTTCTTTCTTTTCACTTTCCATTCTATTTAATTCCTTTTATCTTCCTAAGCATAGTATAATGGTGATCACAATTACTTTTTATTATAAAACTTTGAATTGATAATACAGGTCCAATATCAAATGGGAAAAAGGAAAATTTTTTTAAGTAATTCAATTAATAGATAATATTTAATATATTTAATTTTTTAAATATAAATAATATAGGTACATTATTTGCTAATCATATATAAAAGCTTTGACTTGTAATTTCAGTCAATTACATTACAATTTAGGGCTAGAGAATCAAATATAATCTATCCTGCTAAACTACAACAACCTTAATAATTTTATTTCGAGTATGCATTTTTACAATACTGCGTTAACAAAGATAAACGAATTAAAGGGATATTATCAACGGTTAGTCATATTTAAACAATAATATATAGGACCAAGTGAGCTGGCGATATTCCATTTATTTAGATAAATAAATTAAATATTACAACCAATACGACAAGCTGGAGTAGCTCAGTTGGTTAGAGCGTGTGGCTGTTAACCACAAGGTCGAAGGTTCAAGCCCTTCCTCTAGCGGTTACTTTTTGCTATTTCTATTTCTTGTCGATGCCTGTAAGATGCTTTTTTATTATACAACACGTATTAGCTAAAACAAAGTCGACATACAAACATCCTCATTCAAAAATTCTTAAAAACTTTATTATATTAAACTCTAGCATGTGTACACGTGATTTCTTCCTTACCATTTTTCACTTTTAACGAGATTAAACTAACGTTCATTATAACCTTAACTCTAAATTGAATTCAGTTTCTTCTAGCAGCCAGGAAACATTTAGAAACAAACAACAACCCAGTGTAAAGCGTTTCATGCCACTGCTTAAAGCAAAAGCAAACCACAACACACGACAGACTTGAAGCAAAGGGCGCTTGCATGTGTATAAACTTGAATTAAAAAAAAAAAGAAAAAAGAAAAACTGTTTGTTAACAGGTCTTCCAAGGCATTTGTTAAATGACAACAGAAGAGACTTTTTTCATATTTTTATGCATCGATTTTCTCGTCAGATATGTAAATATCTTTAAAGTTATTGAATCATTAATAGAATAAAAGTGGTGGGGGGGGGGGGGGGGGGG